>CM053785.1:651284960-651507460 GCA_028749045.1 Cupressus sempervirens
CATCTAAAAATAGTAGTGAAAGAAGCATTGTTAGAAATCTCTTTGATGCATACCAATCTATTGGTTTAAAAGCACATACTAAAGATGCTAGTATGACTCAATGAGTCGATACATAAACCATAATGGGAAAGGAAATGGAAAAAAACTTGTATGGTAAGAAAAAAAAAATCATTAAGGATAAGTAGAACAACGTTACTCAAAACCTTAGTGAGGTGAGAGAAAATTGAGAATTCTAATGAGACTACTTTTTGACCATTCTAAGGTAGACTCCCATGTAAGGATAAAGTTATTGTTGATGCACTAAGAACATTCATATAAAAATTTTGGCATGATAATACAAGGGCTTCACTGAACCAAAATGATTTTGTCAAAAGATGAATTTGAAAAAAAAATCATGAGCCGCATGCAAAACATTTTTTGGATATGACTCAAACACAAATTTATGAAATGTTTATTCAAAGATTTCCTCAAATTAAAATCAGCCAAAGGTTTTTTGAGATGAAAAAACCATTCTATGTTAACATAAATCATACATGCAACACATGTTGTTGTAGGGTTCACATTCAATTTTCTATGCATTATGATGTTAATCATTATATATGTTGTGCTTTTCAAACTATCAAAATATTGTAGGAATGTGGTCTACAATTACCTCCTATGTCACTGAGATAATTTATTGCAAGTATACTATGTAAATGAGATGATGGGTGCATTTATTATAAGACCATGTGTTTGAAAGGTTTTTGCCCTCAATGTGGTGGTTTGCAAAAGTTGCATAGATGCCTACATCTAGATAGCACACATGAAATTGGTAAGATAATAGTTTGTCTTGGAAACTACAAGTCAATTATATATGGTGTTAAAGATGGAAAAGAATTAAAGAGGTGTGAATTAGTTGAAAGTGATGTATGTGTACCTGATTTTTATGAAATTGTTTCAAGATAAAATAGTTTATCTCTACATAGGTCATACACATAGAGCTACATGGTTAGATGAGAAATTCAAGTTGTGTAAGGACACTTTTCCCTTGATTACAATTGTTTCAATTGTTGAATTCACTAAAAACTATACACTAAAACCTCAAAATGAAGTGCAAAAAATGTATTACAACTCTATACAAGTGTCAATTTTTGTACACATAGCATTTATTCATGTACATGATAGCACAAAGGATGACAAAAAAGTATTAAGAGAGTATCACTTCTATATCAATGATGATCAAAATCATTCATCAGAGTTTAAGGATTTTTAAAGATTTTTCTATGACAATTTGAGGGAAAGAAATGAAAGATACAATCAACACATTATATGGTCAGAAAATTGCACTGCACAATTCAAGAATGCAAGGATGTTCCATTGGTTGAGTAGGATGCATATGAAAAGTGGAGTGAAACATTTTTTGGAATTTCATTGAGGTGGGACATGGAAATGGAGAGTATTATGGTGCTAGATCATGTGTGAAAAGAACCCTTATTAGAGAGGAATTAAAGCATGAAGGTGGTGCAATATTAAAAAATGCTGAAACAATTGTCCAATGGTGCAATTCTATGATGGGACTAGGTAATATAGGTAAATCTATAGTTTCTAGATATTTTTGGTTGATACATGAACCTAACATTGAAAATATTTAAAGATTCTTGTACACTTATAGGATCAAGTGAGATGCATTCATTTTAAAGTTCAAATGCAGTGTCACTAGCTATTCATACTAGAAAGCTTGCATTCTTTTTCTCATCATGTATGTATCATTTATGGGATGAATGTGAATCAAAAGAGTGGGTTGACCAATGGTCTTATAGACCTTTTCATCCAATTGACTCATATCAACTTCCTACAACACTACAACTCAACCAAGTTGAAGCATCAACATATTTTGAGCATGTTTCTAACCTAGTTGAACTAGGTACTAAGTTATCAATTTAATATTTGGTTAAAATAGATTAGTTTCAATTTTCCCCCTAAATTATCCTTCCATATAATGCAGGTCATGTCTATGTAGTTATTTCATATGAGAATAATTATGAAGGAACATATTACTTTTTATGTCAATGTATTGAGCCCAAAAAGAAACTAATAGCTATAGTCATTGGTGGTGAGGATATTGAGTACCCAATAGGATCCGTTGTTGTGACAAGTACATGGCTTAGAAGGTAGTATATTTTTGTCCCATTCGATGAAGATCTCTTTAAGTCAAATTTTTATGTATAATGTATCAATTTTGAATTTAAATTATCTTTGCAATTAAATGTAGGTACCCTATCAAGAATTCTACAACATGGTTATTTGAGGATTTTGAGACACATAGACATATTGTTCATTACTCTAACCTTATTGTTGCAACAAATATTCAATTAACACTGTATCATGGTAGGCCTCTTAACAATATGTTGTGGAAATTATGCGAATCTAATCATGAGGCAATACTTGATACATTAAAGGTTAGAGCTAATCTAGAAGTTTCCCTTGATTAATTGTGTGCTATATAGCTGAATCATTCTACATATGGTAGAATGATTTTGAAAATTTTTTATATATGTTATGTGAAATATTGCAACTTCGCAATGATGTACATATGTAGATGCCAAATTTTTTATATAAATCTAATAAGAGATGCAACATGTGCATATTTAGATGCCATATTTTGTTTAAAACTACGAGAAGTGACGTCACATGTGCATATTTAGATGCCAAATTTTGCATATATAAAAGAGAAGACACGTAGCATGTGCATATTTAGATGTGAAATATGGTATATAAAACTAATAAGAGATGTAAATATTGTGCATTATTATTATAAATTTATTATAAATTTGTCTCTTGAACTCTTTTTTGTGGGTTTGATGACATCCTTACAAAAATATTCAATTATCTTCAACTTATATGGATTTGTCTCTTGAATATGGATTATCTTCAAAATATTAAACTATCTTGAACTAATTTGACCAAATTGGTGAAAAGTTGCAAAAAAGTATTAAAAAAATGTAAAATTTGCATTGTGCAACTTTGCAACTTTCAAAAGTTGCTTGAGTAATTTTTGGCAAGAAAGTTGCAAAGCATTGAAGAGAAGTCCTAAAGGGTAGTTACAACCTTCTAACCTTCCAAAATATGTTCGTCATGCTCATATACTTGACCTAGTACCTTACTTGCCTATCCCTAAAAACTTTAAGCTATTGAGAAACTCTTGACCAACCTAGGACCTGATGAGCAATTTTGGCTTTTTCTAGAAATCCATGACTACTTTGTTAGCTCCAATAGGTTAGGATTAGGCTATGACCAACCTCATTTTAGCCACAATGTCTCTCTGATGGTATTGACCACACTGAATGAAAGCATCTCTAAGGGTCTCTAAGCACCATCAAGCTATGATATTTGATCATATAATTCTCTGAGCTCGTGCAAGATATTGACAAATTATTAGGTGTTATAGGATCATGTTATCTAGGCCTACAAAAAAGTATCTCATTTTTTAGTGATTCAACTTTTTTTGGATTTGGCAACCGTATCTCGCCTATTGCCAAAAGTTCCAATGTTGCTTAGTTAAAATGATCAAGGTTGTGTATATTTCAAACCATTGGTCCTAGGATTGAATCATCTACTTTGTTAGCTTTGGTTGACTAAGTTTAGGCTAGGACCAACCTCATTTCAACAACAACATCCCTCCTAAGGTATCAACCACATTGAATGAAAGCATCCCTAAGCGTCTCTAAGCACCATCGAGCTACAATATTTGATCGTGCATTTCTCTAAATTTTTACAAAATATTGATGAACTATTAGGTGGTTATAGGATCATGTTATCTAGGCCTACAAAAACCTATCTTAGTTTTTAGAGATTCAACTTTATTTGGATTTGGCATCTATATCTCGCCTATTACAAAATGTTGCAATATTGCTTAGTTAAAATGATCAAGGTTGTGTATATTTCAAACCATTAATCCTAGGATCAAATCATCTACTCTATTAGCTCTAGTTGGTTGATTTTAGGCTAGGACCAACCTTGTTTCAACCACAACATCCCTCCAACAGTATCGACCACATTGAATGAAAGTGTCCCTAAGGGTCTCTAAGCACCATTGGGCTATGATATTTGATCGTTCATTTCTCTAAGCTTGTGAAAGATATTGATGAACCATTAGGTGCTATAGGATCATATTATCTAGGCATACAAAAACCTATCTCATTTTAAAAATATTTGGCTTTGTTTGGATTTGGCATTCGTATCTCACCTATTTCCAAAAGTTGCAATGTTGCTTGGTAAAAATGAACAAGGTTGTGTATATTTCAAACTCTTGGTCCTAGGATCGAATCATCTACTCCATTAGCTCTAGTTGGTTGGGATTAGCCTAGTACCAGCCTCGTTTCAGCCACAACATCCCTTTGACAGTATCGACCACACTGAATGGAAGCATCCCTAAGGGTCTCTAAGCACCATCGAGTTGCAATCTTTGACACGAATACAAAAATCATGACATATTTTTACTTTTCATGTCTTATTATATCAAAATAAGTGACATATGATTACATGTTATAATTAATTTGATAAACATGTTACATTTTCTATATAAAATAATAGGCGTTCATGTGTTTGATTAATTGCAAGAAAGTAAGATGAAATAAAAGTTTTTTATGCACACATTGAACAAGTTGGATGTAAATCCAAGTTCAATGTATATTATAATGAACTATATCAATCATATAGTTACAAAAGTATATTATGTCTCATAAATACAATACAAAACTTGAATACCCAAAAAATGTCAAATGTGTACAATAGAAATGTTGAATGTGCACACAAATCTAGAATATATACAATACAAAAGTTGAATACCCAACAAATGTCAAATGTGTACAATAGAAATGTAGAATGAACATAATACAAATCTCAAATATATACAATAAAAAATTTGAATATATTTCAATGTCATGTGATGACCACAACTACATATGTATATCACTATCAGTATCTATGATTGTGTAGGATCATCAAAATTGAGCCTTTTTGATACAGTTTGTGGCTCATTAGGTTTCTGTAGAAGAAAATTTAAAATATACTATCAAATATATTATCTATAAGTAATATGAAAATAACTAGAAATTGGGTTCTAATTTGTGGATAGTTGAGTTGTTCATTACCTCATCCCTTTGTCCCATAGTTGGACTAAATGATAATAGTAATGGGCTCCTTCATCAATGGATGGGAGTCTTAACAAAATGATGAGGTAGAATGATGATGGGAGATGCAACTATCAATGAATCAATGCTCATAAGAGGCATAACCATCAATGAATGAGTGCTAGTATGAGGCACAACTTATATGGTAAGTGATAAAATGTTAGCATTATAGAGTGGCATTAGGGATTCCAAATAGAGTTAAAAAAAATTATTGCAGCCTAAGCTAGATCTCCCATGATAACAGGAGGTACAACCACTAATGAAGCAACGCTAGTATGAGGCACAACCTATATGGCAAGTGATAAAAATGTTAGCATTATAGAGTGGCATTAGGGATTCCAAATAGAGTAAAAAAATAAAAAATATACTGCAACCTGAACTAGATATCCTGTGCTAGTAGGAGGCACAACCACTAATGAAGCAGTGCTAGTATGAGGCACAACCTATATGGTAAGTGATAAAATGTTAGCATTATAGAGTAGACATTAGGGATTTCTATCACACACACAAGAAATCCAAATTGAGATCACAAGAGGGCTTCAACTAAGACTCTACATACATACCTCTGGCCTTTTTTGTGTTTGACCCTATTTTTGATGCTTGAGACTCCTAACAAAATGAAATGGGAAATCATTTGCATGAAGTGTCAAAGATTTTTGTAATAGGTAAAAGATAAATAACACATGTTAATAAGACAAATTGTTGATAATTGCTATAAAACTGAAAAAAATACATGTACTCATTTGTAAATAAAATAATTTAATATGTATATAGAACAAATGCATACTATAACCTAAAATTTATGAGAATGAAAATATGAGATTTTACCTTTTCCATTTCCTCAACATCAATAGTCTTAGGTGCATTCATCAACTCTACAAAACTAAGTTGTTTCTATATATATATATACAAAAAACAAGTCAACATGTATTCATCAATATTGAGTACATGTATATACATTCATTCATAATAAATTTTAAAATATAAAATTGACTTGTATTTAATACTTTTTTTTGTTTTGTTTTAGTGTTCTTGCTAATTTCCTTCCCTTTCCTCTAGATCTTGATCTATGTGGAGTACCCTAAAAAAGAAACAAATATAACATAAGAGGAATCAATAAGACACATCCTAAGTTCAACTCAAATCATAAACTTGATAGGTGTACAAGCTATGATACCGCATAGCTCTCAAGGCTAAAGTTAATGGTAGAAAGTGTGGCATTAGCAATTTGAGAAATTTCAGCCTGACAAGCCCTATAAAATAGTAAAGAGTATTGTTTGAAATATGAGACAATGTTGTAAATGGAAAGAAGGCACAATAATAACAAGAAGATCGTAGGAGGGAAAGAAGACACAAGAAGGACTTGAAGGACAATATTGGAAAGGTATTATTGTAATTTTAAGAATATTTTAAAAACTTTACCTCAAGTGTTCTTTCTCCTAGCCTCACACCTCTAGTAGAATGAGTACTATGTGGTGTTCATGTACTGCTTGTTGCACCCTGCATTGTATATTGTTTGAACTTATCAATCTAAAGTGCTTTGAATAATAAAATGAAATTTTACTTTTAAAATATTTAGGTGATTAAATAATATCATGTAAAAACTCATGAGGTTCATTAGATGTGGTTTGGGTAATTCTAGAAGCAAGAGATGTGGATGAGAATTGGATGGATTTGATGAATGGGAGGATTTCAACATTGGTAGGAGATAGAAGAGGATCTATAAGCGGGTTTTCAATGTCATACAAATTAAGAAACAATAGTTTAAAGCTAATGTATTATTTTACTTTTAAGAATATTTAAAATCCTTTACCTCAAGTGTTCTTTCCCCTAGTCTCACACCTCTAGCAAAATGAGTACTTTGTAGTGTTCTTGAACACTAAAAAGACCCTACATTCCATATTGTTCACATCTCAATGTAGAGTGATCTATAATTTTTTTAAAATACTTTTACAATATTTAGGTGATTAAATAATATCATGTCAAAACTCAAATAGATAAACCTATGTATCCTATCCATCGAAGACCATTTCCATCAAATCATCTATGAGTGTGAAATCCCCAACTCTGTAAGAATAAAAAGTATTCCTACAATGTACACATACATGAGATGACACTCCATCTTCAGAAGCCTCCATATCTATCCCATCACACATGTGCTAAAAACTAAAAAAAAATGTTGATTGGGCCCTGAAGACTATAATGATGCACATGATGATGATGTATGTACCACAAGTGAGGATGACACTAGTGGTGCAAGTGACACAAGTGGAGATGACACTAGTGGTGCAGGTGACACAAGTAGAGATGACACTAGTGGTGGAGGTGATGCTAATGGAGCTACCATAGGTTGTGATGACCAAGGTGCCATAGGTGATAATGATGGAGTTTTTGCATGCTGAGATGACCCTGGTACCATAGGTGATGATGTTGGAGCTGTCACATGTTGTGATGACCCTAAAGGTGCATCTGATGATGGTCAGGGTGCCATAGGTGGAGGAAAGCCACCTAACTATGAGCCATATTGGATGATAACATCTTTCAATGATGCAGCCACATGAAGAGTCTGTAAATCAATAGACTCCTTTACAATTAATGGGAGCGCAACATGAGGCATTTTTTTTCATGCTATACATCTCCTCTAATTTTGTGGTACCACCCTATGAGCCCTAGGTCTATCCTACTTAGAGCCTCTCCCTCTACCTTGGAATTGATAGATGTCAAAGTATTTTGGCTTCTTGCCAAGGATGAACTCACAATATGGCTTTCTCAAAAAATATAGAGACACCTCATAATTATTACATGGTGGTAGGTCAAATACCATAAACCACCTATCCCAAAAACATGATCTCATCCTAGAATGAGTGCATCGATGAATAGGAAAATTTTTGGTTGTGTCTAATAGAGAGTTGTCAAATATAGGATCGGTGAAAAGAGAACATAGAGTGCCTTTTTTTATGTCTTTATATTTCACTTGTTGATATGATAACCCATCAACATAAAATAAACGAAACCTATCCCTCCATATGCCCCATTTTGTAACCTCCCTAGACAAGTCTTTTACATTTTGGGCCATTTATTCAAGTATTTGCTAGGGTTGAGTGATGAGAAAGTGAAGATGACTGCAACCTATCGACCATTTGGGTAATGTTAGCACTATTTTGTGAGAGGTGATCTATGATGTCCTCTTGTGTAGTACTTAAATGTTGTAATTGTATGCACAGAGGGTTTATAGGAGGTGGTGGTTGTTGAACGTGAACATTGAGTGGAGAGTTTTCTGGTTGTACAAGTAGAGGGTTTTGTGGTTGTATAGGTGGAGTGTTTTGTGGTTTTATCATGATGGGTGGAGGGTTAGATTGTGTAGCAGGTGGCCTTTCTTCTCTCCCTCTTTTTCTTGGATTCTTTGATGCATCTATATTAACTTTTCTTTCAAATAATTATAAAACATATAAATTACAAAACCACATTACAATATTTTATTAAAAAGTACATAAATAACAACCTCTTTTCTGGGGTGCCATGGATGGAGATGCAATCAAAATTCTTTTTTTTGGCTAAACTCAATTGGCTTTTGGTGTTATCCTTCATAATTGACAGTGTTGTTGTCATTTGAGGGTATATAAATGCCCTCAAATGTAGGCAACAATCAAATTATATATTTATAAAACTTGATCAGGTTATTAAATAATATATTTCAAAAAAAAATTATTGAGTTGTTTCATATATATTATTTAATAACCCAACTAGGTTTTAAATAGTATAATGGCCAAGCTTGGATACCAAGCCTGGGTGACATTTCACTTTTAAATAACTAGATCAAGTTATTGAAAAAATTTCTTCTTTTTTTTTCTGGCAAGGGGGAGGTGTCCACTTTTTTGTGCACCAACTTGGTGCACACACCCTACTATAGATTTACAGACCCAATTCTATTTCTTGCTTGTCCATGAAACCAATCTCTTTCTTCGAAAGAAAGCTCCACCAATTTTACTTTTTCTATCATCAACATTTCTAGCCCAATCTGCTTCCATGTATAATTTCAGCTCAAATTTATCATTTTTCTTGTAATATAGTCCATAGTTCTCTGTTCCTTTTAGGTATCTCAATATCCTTTTTACATACATCAAATGATTATCATTAGGATTTGCAAAAAATATAGAAATAATCCCAAGTGCCAGTAAAATATATGGTTTGTTGTGAACAACATATTATAGCTTTCATATCATTGATCTATACAAGGTTTTATTCATGTTAGTAGAGTTACAATTCTTTGAAATTTTATGTCCAATAGCCATAGGTGTACTAACTGGTCTAGAGTCTTCCATTACAAATGTCTTCAATATATCCTTATTGTACTTGGATTGTGTAATGTATATACCCTTCTTTCTTTGATACACTTGCAAACCAACAAAGAATTTGATCTCTTCAAATAGAGACATCTTAGACTCTTTCTTCATTTCATTAGAAAATGATTTGCACAATGATTCTTGTCCTCCAAATATGATATCATCCACAAATATCTTAGCGAATAGTACCCCCTTTTCAGATTTAATCTTCAAGTATAGATTACCATTATCATTAGTCCTTGCAAAACCAATCTTCACCAAGTATGTTTGCAACCTTTCATACCATGCTCTATGGTCTTTTTCCAATCCATACAACACTTTCTATAGCTTACATACCATATTTCTCTTGCTTGGATCAAAAAATCTTTAGGTTGTTTAATGTAGACTTCTTCATCTATAATTCTAGTCAGAAATGCAGATTTGACATCCATTTGATAAACATTGAATCCTTTGTAAGAAACATATGCAAGCAAATTTCTTGCTCCTTCTAACCTTACAACTGGGGAAAATGTCTCTCCATAGTCAATTCCTTCTTCTTGTGCATATCCCTTACAAACTAGTATTTCTTTGTTTCTTGTAAATTCACTTTTCTCATTCAGCTTGCTTCTAAATACCCACTTTGTACCAATAAGATTCTTGTCCTTTGGTCTAGTATCAATGTCTAGCTCTTTTTAATTTCTATTTCCCTAATATCTTCATCCATGGCTGCAATCTAATCTTCATTCTCAAGTGCATCCTTGATGGATCTAGGCTCATACTCATAGAATAAGCATGTATCACTCCTTGGTTATTTTCTTGTCATAACTCTTGAATCTTTGTCTCCAATGATTTGATCTAGTGCATGATGTCTTCCTACATATTTGGCTAGCATATGTTAAACTCTTCTTTCTTCTTGCACTGGTTCATCATGTTCATATTCTACGATCACTTTAGGTATTACTTCTTGTATATTTCCTTCCACTTTTGGTTATTCGATAATCACTTGTTGATGCTCAGCTCCAACTATCTGATGCTTGACAATTTTCTATTGTAACTTGGCATTTACTAGCTAGTGTTGCTTGACAACTTTCTTCTTAGGCTCAGTTAGGGTACTAGGCTCTCCTTCATAAACATATACAAAATTCATGTAGTTGTTAGGTTCATGTTTGTATTCAGCTTCATTCTTCTCTGCATATTCATCAACTCTTAACATTTTCACTTTTCACAACTTTTTTAGTGTTAGAATTAAACCACTTGTATGATTTTCTTTTAATAGAATATCCTAGGAATATACATTCATCACTTTTAGCATAAATATTTTTGGATGACTATTATCTTTCAATATATAACATTATCTCCCAAATACTTTGGAAATACTTAACATTAGGTGCATATCCATACCATAGCTCAAAAGGTGTAACATTTGCACCTTTCTTAACTTTTACCCAATTCAAAGTATAAACAATTGTACTCACAACTTATCTCTAGTACTTTTGTGAAACATTCTTCTCCACCATCAATATCCTAGCACAATCCATTATTTATATATTCCTTCTTTCAGCAATACCATTTTGTGTAGGGGTCCTCGATGCTGACATCTGTCTCTTGATTCCTCTATCATTAAAGAATATGTTGAATTCCTCATATATAAATTCACCTCCTCTATCAAATCTTAAAACTCCAAGATTTTAGTTATTTTCTTTTCAACTCTAGCCAAATACCACTTAAACAATTGAAATGAATTAGATTTTTCTTTAAGAAACATCGCATGACATCATTCTAGACTAATTATCAACAAATAGAATAATATATGTCACCGTAGTAGTGTTGCACTTCAGTAGATCCACAAAGGTTAGTATGAACCAATTTCAAAATATCATTAGATGAATAGGTCTCCCTTTTGAAACTAGACTATGTCATTTTACCCAATTGACATTTCTTACATATTATATTATCAAGTTTCTCCAATCTTGGTAATCCTCTAACTCTTTTTATCTCACTAATGTTTACCAAATTATCAAAGTTGACATCACACAGTCTCTTATGCTATAACCAAATGTCTTCATATTGTGCAAACAAGCATGTATCATCAAATAAGTCTAGGTAGAACATGTTACCTATTGTTTGTTCTTCACTTCCAATAAGTTCTCTAGAACCATTGTAGAACTTAGCTTTCTTGTGGTAAAACTCAACTCTATAACCTGAATAGTTCAACTATGTAGCACTCAAAAACTTATAATTAACTCCTTCAACCCAATAAGAATTATCACATATGATCTTATCAATCAATCTTATTGATCAAGTTTACCTTTCACATGATGTGGTGCATCATTACCAAACTTAACACAACTTCCTTTATAATGTTCCAAAGTTTCAAACTGACTTTTATCACTAGTCATGTGATGTGAGCAAGCACTATCAATTATCCATCTATCACCTTTACTCACATATGAAATAAGTGTATTTTTCTCATCTTTATCAGAATCATCTTTCATTGCAACATAACCAACTTCTTTATCATGACTATCAGAAACACTATTGATTTCTTCTTCAATAATGTAACAAGATTGCTTACATTTTCCCTTGTAGTCTTTGTATCCTTTGTTGTCTCTTCCATCTCTTTTTCCTTGGTGCTTGTCTTTATTTTCATCCTTTTCATCCCTATTAAGTCATCTCAACAATATGACCAACTTTATTGCATGAAATTTTTTTATAGGAAGTTTACCTTTGAATTATCCTTTGCCACTGGGTAACCTTGTGTCCATTAATGCTTCAAGATCCTCAAGACCATCATCAAATGATTCACTATCACTATGCTCATACATTCCTTTCTTATTCTTAGACTTATTTAAGACCAATTGTGACTTGAAGGCAAATTCAATAGTAGGGGCAGTAAAATTATCAAAATTTGACAATTCAAAAAATCTAAGTTTACCAACTAGACTATCCAAGGTTAGATCATTACGAGGAGTACATCTTAGTGATTGTATTGTAGAAACTCTAATAACATAAACAATAAGTAAAGTTATTAGTACCTTGTCGATCATAGTCTCATCGCCAACCTCTCCTTCAACTCCTCTAATTGCATTAACCACTACTTTGATTCTTCCAACATATTGAGCAACATTCTCACCTTATACCATCTTCATGTCATCAAATTTTCCTCTCAATCTTTTTGATTTAGCTCTTTATACATTTTTTTCTCCACCATAGATTTTTTCTTGTTTGTCCCACATTTTCTTTGCAATAGTGTGTTCCTTTATATGACCAAACTCTTAGTAACTTAGGGTAGATGCAATCTCCAACATTTCATGATTGTGTTCTTATTTCTTCTTTATATGTTGGACTATCATAGGTGCTGGTACTGCCATGTAGTTGTGCTCTAGGTAATAAAATACTAAATCTCCAATTCTAGAAATGTGTAGCTTCATCAAAAAATTTCATGTAGGGAAATTCTCCTTGTTCAACTTCAGTAACTCCTTTCTAAAAATCTTCATCTTTAGCTTTAAGTCCCTTCAAACTTTCCTTACAAACACCACAAGTTGTTGTACCAATTGCTAGAATGATTTTAGAGTAATTGAGAGGGGGGAGGGGGGTGGTGAATCAGTTATCCTCAGGTCTAGATGTTCTAAAAAATCTATTAATCACTTTTAACAACTTATAATTATTCATTAGTCCACTCGGTCTCTATATAAGCTTAATAGTAACATAAACCTGCAATTTACTACCCTAGTAGTAAATTACTTGCATGATGTAGCTTAGCAATAAGAAATAAAACATATCAAATAACATTCAAACAAGTATAACACCAAGATTTACTATGGAAACTCAATTTGGAGAAACCACCAATAATATGCTACCAACTTTTCACTCTTTTGAAGTGAGCTCTGTTAAGAGATAATCCTCTTAAAGGTTGAAATACACACTATTAGGTGTGACCTTGTTAAAGAATTTAATCACACTATTAGGAGTGGCCTGGTTCAAAGTGCTTAAGAACATCCTTTTAGAATGTCACTTTGATTAAATGATTTACAAATTAATGTTAGGTCAACCTTAATAAGAGGATTTTAACTAATATAATGGTTAGAAAGTAAAAACATGTTGATCTAATAAATATAATTTACTTTGAAAATATAGATCACAGTGTAGCTCATCTGTCGATCCACTAACTAGCCTTTAGTCATATCTCCATCATTGATTCACTTGGAAACCTTTCAAGCAATCACACTTCACCTCTTCTCATCTCTTGACAACCTTCTGCTCAAATTAAACAATCAACAAAATCAAAAATTGCTCCAACCTTTATAGGTTATCCTTATGCTTCCTTAAATATGTAGCTAATTTTATCTTTTGCCACTTAAACATCACCATTGATTTAGGGGTTAGGTCATATTCATCAAATCCTTCCATCTTTTCATTTCCTCCTCCTTGTAGACACTTCTCAAAACTTCTCATTGAATCCATACATAGGAATGCACAAACACAATTTGTCATGTATTAAATGCTCTAGCTCATCAGTACTTATCCTTCATGCACTTTGACCAATCTAAAAATTCAACTATGTTATTTGAATTCCTTCAAAAAATATCAAATGCTAACACTCGATCAATATTTTATTCCTCAACCTCGATGATCACTAGACAACTTGGTCAATACTAACAATATTTCTCGGCATACTCTATCTTTGTTTGGTCTGACTTTTATGATACTCATTCTTTACTGGTGCTCCATCAACACTATATTTTCATGGCTTCTACTTTTTGTATCACCTATTTAGTAGAGTAAAATGAACACTGATCTATAAAAAGCATTCTCAATAATAAAAACAAGTAAACACTTAAGATAGGACCAAAGATGGTAAACTCCTCAAGTGCTTCTCATGATGACGAAGCTATGTCCCTGATGGATAGCAGATGTATGCTCACAATGTGCTCAAGCTCCAAGTGGATGAGTGATAATCAAATATGGGTGTGGATGAATGATTCAACAATGAAGGTATGGAGGAGTTTCAACATTATAATAGTATTTTGGTAGTTTTTAGGCTCTCCAAATAGCATTATAAGTTTGCTTCAAAAGTGGATGATTTTAGTGAAGGAAGAGAATTCTATTAATAGGCCAAGGGGTAGAGGGATGGATGGTCAAGATGCAAGGATGGAAAGATGGTGAGGAAGGGTCAAGATGCACTCAAAGGGGAGCACGTGGATTGTGCTTGTTTGGAGCCAATAGGGAAGTGACACATGTCATAAGATGATTGGATGTGAGAGGATGGGATAAGAGTTGGTCAAAGGAGTAATGAGGGAGGTTGAGACATAAAGAGGGATGGTTGAGCCATAAATAGAGATGGTTGGGTCAAATAGAGATGGTTAGGTCATAAATAGAGATGGTTGGGAGGAGGATGAGATTGTTGACTTTGGCTTGGGTTAGCAAGTCTTAACCCTTGCTTAAGTTGTGCACATGATTAGAAGAGGGATTAGGATTAGCTTAGGAGTTGGCTAACCTTGTTTAGGGAATGTGACAATGTTAGAGGGGGGATTAGGATTAGAATCAAAGATAAGGATTGACATCTTCTAAAAGAGTCTAGGGTTTGGATGAGGATAAATGAGGTTTTTAGGAAATAAACAAAGTTTTATTTATTTCAAGGGTTTGAGTTGAGGAGATATTTATTAAAATATTTGTAATAAACATGAGGATCAATATTTAATCTTAATTAAATATATTGAGTTGGGATTAGGGTTAGGAAATGATGGGATTAGCCTTTAATCAAAATTAAAGAAGGATTAGAAGATTCTGGAAGAGGTTAGTGGTATTAAGGAAATTGGCCAAGTTTTGGGCAAAAAATAAATAAATTATTTATTTTGTGATTTTTGGTCAATTTATTAATGAAATAATTAATAAATAAGGAAATAATGTTTAAATAAGATTTAAACATTTTTGGGAGGGATTTCTTAATTAAATATTTTTAATTAAGATAAAGGGATTTAATGGCATAAAAATAAATAAATAAATAAATAAATTAATTAATTAATGATGGTGTCATCAGGGAATTTTTTTAGAAAATAAAAATACTTCATTTTCTAAAGGATTTTTATGTGTCTACATTTTTCCCCTCTTTAAGATAGTGTTGGAACAATACTATTTCAAAGAATTTTGAATATAGATGACATGAAGGAAACTTTGAAAGCAACCTGATTGCCCCAGTCTTGAATAGAAGAAGAGAGAGTGGACTGTGTGATGCCCCCTCAAGAAGATGGTGGGGAGAGAAGGTGAAGCCTGGTAGCTTCTTGAAAGGTACAAGAATCTAGGGTGAGAGAAGGACTGAGGGTAGCTAAGAGAGGTGATTCAAGGAAGCTATGGGAGAATGATACAAAGGAAAACCTTGTGCGCAAGGATAACCAATGGGTAAGAACACTGGCTTTAGGGAGAGGGGAGAGGGTGATTGGTTTTCTAAATTGAACCCAAGGAAATGAGTTGGAAGATGGGAGATTTGGGGAGATTTATTATTTGAGGATTTAGGATTGGTGATGACTAAGATTTGGATTGATACAGGAACTATGATTATGATTGATGCAGGAGCTATGATTATGAGTGGTAAAGGAGATAGGATTATGATTGATGAATGAGCTATGATTATGATTTATAAAGGAGCTATAATTATGTTTGATAAAGGAGCTAAGATTATGATTGATGAAGGAGCTAAGATTATGATTGATGAAGGAGCTAAGATTATGCTTGATGAAGGAGCTATGATTATGATTGATGAAGGAGCTAAGATTATGATTGATGAAGGAGCTATGATTATGATATGGATAAAACTGTTAGATCATGATTGTAAGACTAATTGGATGGGATGCTTGAATAGGATGGGATGTTTTGATAAAAATGGGAGTCTAAAGTAATCCATTGAAGCTTGAGTGTGTGGGTGTTCCAAAGGGGAGCACCACCATGTAGTTGAGCACTTATTTTGATATAGGAATATTGGGAATATGCAAAGGTTACTAAGAACAACAAGGCCTTTTTACCAATATTACATAGGACTTACACAAAAAAAACATGCAAGGATTTCCCCAACATCACACATGAATCCCAAAAGAATCAGAGTGGAAATGATACTGGGTAATCCACAAGAAAACAATATTTCCCAAGTGCACCATGTAACCACAAGTGATCACATGTTTGGACTATGCAAGGGTCATATCCAACTGACTCACAAGCAGAAAAGAAAAAGAAAAAGACTTGATCAAAACCTTGCTCTTGAATTGCCCCATTCATAGCACACCATGATATAAAAGATTATGGCAACCATGAGGGGGGAACAACCCAAATCACTTGGAAGAGATACTTTAAGAACCAAATGTGAAATCTTGAAAAGAAAATAAATCGAAAGAAAATGTAAATCCATGAAAAAATAACCATTTTCCAAAGAGATTAGTAGGATTGGATATTGATGGACCAAGACCAGACAAGAGGAAGGATGCAGCCTACAAGGATCTATTGGTAATATCAAGGACTAGGATGAGCTTGGCAATCAAAACTATTTAGGACAACATTTTGATGACAAGGGATCCTGTATAAGGATTCGTGAAAGCACCTAACCAAGAGAACTAAAAATGTTTATTTGTATTTGATTTTTTTGATCAAGCATGAATGGACGTGAAGAGAGGAGATATATACAATGATACCAAGTGAAGGACTGACATGCAAGGATGGTACAATGGTAAAACCAAAGTATTTGCAATGGATTACCATACAAAAGCTCAACATAACAGGATAGTGGCAAGAAAGATGAGAAGATTAGTAGATGAAAATCTAGGGATGAGGAGATAGGGTGATGAAAAGCATGAGATGAGAAGCTAGTGGAAAGAGGTAGGATATAACATACTATTACTATAGGGGAGGTGAGGTGTGGAAAGGATGGAAGTAGTTGCCGACTTGAATATTATGATGGTGGGTATTGAAGCTTGTTGCCGAAGATATGGATAGCATGTAATGGAAGAAATAGAGAATGTTGTTGGTTCTATAAAAGGTGAGTGAATTTGATGAAAGCTGAATAACGAGAAGTGTTAGCTGAAGAATAAGAAAAGTGTGAGTGAAGAATTAAGCTATGAGTGAAATACCAATGGCTAATTCACAAGAGAAGAGGCAAAAAATGCTAGAGGTGATAGAAGGAGGAATGGGAGGATGGAGTGAAGAGGAAAATGAAAGCCAAGGAGAAAGGAAATGGTTGCAAGGGAAGAAGCGGGACATAAAGCAGAGCCAACAAGAAGGAAGAGAATCCTTGCCATGTCGAAGTGTGTGGCATTGTGATTGGGGAGTGGTGGAGGCTAGAAAAATTAATCTAGCTCAAAATCAGCCAGAAGAAGAAGAAGATCTAACCTTGCTATAACTATTAGTAGAAGGTGTGATGCAACAAACATAGGCGACAGAAAAAGAGAAGGAGACAAATGTACCAAGTGTGGGAGTGTTGTTAGAGGGAGCAAGTGTAGAAGATCAGCCATCTGTATAAGAGACTCTTCCAGAAGAGGAACAAAGAGTTGTGATGCAACCAACAGGGATCGTATGGAAGAAGGGAAAAAATAGTTTAGGGGATAGCATGCAGAGCTTTGGGGAACAAAAGGGTGACCTAGTGTTGTCTGCATTTCGGCCATTTCAAGCATTACAATCCAATGTTGTAGTACAAGAAGCTCATGATGCAGCGGTGGTGATGGAGAAAGCATTGGCAGTGGAAAAAGAATGGGCTGACCAAGCAGAGAAAGATGCAAATTTCTTTCAAGGCCTGATTGAAAGAGTGCAAGAGGATGGTGCACAGACGAAAGCTAAGCACCTAGGGATGATGTTAATGATGGAGAAAACAAGAGTGGAGGCCATAGAGGGGACTTTGGCAGCTGAGAGAGTGGTGATAGAGAGATGTGAAAATGAATTAGTACTCCTACGGTTGCAAGTAGAAGTGTTTAGGGAGTTAGCAGTGCAGACCAATAGTTTAGCACAGAGGGCACAAGATCAGATGAATGCAAGTAATGCACACATTATGTGGTACCAAAATTAGTTGAATAAAGTGAAACATGAGAGGGAGTTAATACAAATGCTAGTGAATAGATATTAAAGAGAATGTGATATTGCATAGAGGACAACAACTATTCTAGGAGCAAAAAGACTACAGGCAGAAATGAAGGATGTCATGGAGCAATTAGTGATGGTTGCATGAGAGGTGGCATACTACATGGGATTATATCACCAAGCGGTCCCTTTGGAGCAAAGGAGAGGAGTAGTATACTCTGAAAAACATTTTATGGAGTAGATAAACACACTCTTGAGAGGTGCTAACATACCAATCCCCATGGATACACTTTGGGCAAGTGTGAGGATTACTCCAGGGGCATCATCATCTAGGACTGGGTCTGAAGGAATGCCATTGATTGGACACCCTATCTTGCCACCTTCCCCGGGGAGGCTTGAATAAAAAAATCTACCAAACATTATTAGTTAAATGGAATGTTGTTGTGGTTGTCGTAGGAGATTAGAAATTGTGTGCTTGTTGTTGTGGCAATCAAAGGGACAATAGGTGTTGTTCATAATGTAATGTCATGTTTTGTTTTTAGGATTTTTATGGAAGATATGTGGATGTTTTTGTGTTTTCTGTCGAATATTTAAATTTTTTTTGGATGTTTGATATATATTTGAATGTTTTTGTGTTTTTGGGATAAATAATGAAATAACTTGACTCTTGGAAAATTGGGAACAATACAATCTATAGAGTAAGGGTAACCATGATTCGTAGGTGAGAGATAAAATGTGGGGATGTTTCTCTAAGTGTGTGATGAGATGAATGTTTATGAGGTCTGAAAAAGGCATTGGGACCTACACAAGGCTTGTGATGGCCAAAAGAGTTCAAGCAGGGTCTTCAAAAAGGCCAAAAGAGGGCCTTGAAAAAGGCGTGTGGGCCAAAAAAGATGTCTCAAGGGCCTGAAAAAGGTGTTTGAGCCTAAAAAGATAGTTCGAGGGCCTGAAAAAGGTGCTTGGGCTTATAAAGGCATTTTAGGGGCTTGAAAAAGGTGCTTGGGCCTATAAAGGCATTTATGGGGCTTGAAAAGGTCAAAATAGGGCCTTGAAAAAGGTGCTTTGAGCCTAAAAAAGCATTTTGGGGGCCTAAAAAAGGTGTTGGGGCCTATAAAGGCATATTGGGGGCCTTGAAAAAGGTGCTTGGGCCTATAAAGGCACTAGAGTGGTCCAAAAAGGACATGTGGGCCTTGAAAAAAATATTTTAGGCCTAAAAAGGTGCTAGAGTGGTCCAAAAAGGACACGTGGGCCTTGAAAAAAAGCTTTTGGGCCTAAAAAGGCACTAGAGTGGTCCAAAAAGGACACATGAGCTTTTGACATAGTATTGATATATCTATTGAAACTAAGTAGACTAAACATGGCCACTACAACTTAAATAAGACTAAAAATCCTTATTGATTCACATTAATAATGGTGCATGGACGGAAGGTGACAATTGGCTTTGCGGCATCTCTTTTGCTATTCGAGTTGTGCTAGATTTTCCTAAGCTTGGAATTATGTTTCAAGACATTAACATGCTTCTTCTTAATATCAATTTCTTAATATCAGAATTTGAGAGGAATTTTGAGGTGGTGTTTTAATGTTTCAAGCTTTTATGGCCATACTTGGTATTTATGACCCCTTTTTGAATGTTTTGAAATTTTATTTTTATTTTTTTTATATTGTTTGGGAAATTTTTGAATTTTTTTTAGTATTTTTGGGTAGTTTATGAATTTTTTTGGTATTTTTGGATGATTTTTTATTTTTTTTGGTATTTTGGGTAGTTTGGGTAGTTGTGTTGGGTATCAGCATTGTCTTTCCCTCCATCCTTGTGGGTTTGATATTTGGGGTGGTTTGTACATAATCCTTTGGCAATCCAATGGAGGACATTGAAGAGTGAGTTTGGCTTCATTTTCTAGATGTATTGATGGTCGGTAGAGGAGTGATGGGTTGGTTTTCCTTTTATGGTGTGAGGCAATTGGCATGGGCCTTGCAAACGATTACAACTCCAAAAGATTCTCTTCAAGAGGTCTATGCGAAAGGGTTGTAATTCTATTGGTTTCTCATTGTGTAGGGTTTGTGAAAGATTTTGATCTCATGTCAAGGTCTTTATTGTTGAAAGTAAGGTGTGTGTGAAAGGATTATGAAAGGAGGAAGCTCTTTTTTTCTTTTTCTTTTTTATTTTTTTTTGAGTGATTTTTTAAATGTTTTTGGTATTTTTGAGTGATTTTTGAATTTTTTTGATTATTTTCTTGGCAATTTCTGAATTGGAACTAGGATGTGAGTGAGATAGTGATGCGGGAGTTTTTTTCTTGTAAGGCTAAAAAATATACAACCATGAATAGGAAATGGGTGGATGACTCAAGAATGTAGGATAGAATATAGTAGCAAATGTGCATATGATAGGAAAAAGCTTAGGATGAGGAAACAACATTGATGCAATATGGTTACTATTACATGGGTATGAGACACAGAATTATCGGTTGTGTGACAAGGATGTGGTACATAGAATATTGTGGCTTGGTATAGGTATATGATATAAAGGCATGGTTTTAAGGATAAAATACACCTGATATGATACATGTGGTAAGGTACAAGGATGCAATAGATATGCTAACCAAGGTAGAATATGTGATCTAGGTAAGCTTTCCAAACTAGTGTTGTGAGTTGTTGGAGTGCGAGGGGGGAACTTTTGGAATATCTTTGAAAAAAGGGGAGATGAGCAATGAGATGTAAAGGGGTGATATGGGATATGGAGATCATTGATAGATAATGGAAAGGTTGTAGTACACCTAGCGCCTATTTGCTAGGTTTTCACCAGGGACCTATCCAAAGCGCTTGAATTGCCAAGTTTTCACTATTGGACACTTTATTTTTCTTTTCCTATTTTGGATTTGCAAATTCTACCCTCAAGCATAGAATTTCTTGAGGTGAATAATGTTCGTAGGATCATTCAAGACTTCACCTTCAAGGGTAGATAGCTCATAGGCTCCTAAGCCAAAAGATGCTATGACCACATAAGGACCAAGCAATGTGGGCTCAAACTTGCCTTTCTTTTCTTTGTTAGCTTGAACCTTCATATTCTCTTTGAGGACCATGTCACCTTCCTAAAAATTGTGTGGATGGACTTTCCTACTAAAATTGTGCTTGAGGCGATTCTGGTAGACCATGAGGTGGTCATAGGCCTGTTGCCTTTTCTCATCAAGTAGATCAATTCTAGTAAGTCGAGCCACTCTATATTCTTCATAAGATATCTATCCTCATAGAGAAATGCAGAGTGATGGGAGTTCAACTTCAATAGGTAGGACTACTTCAACACCATAGACCAAGGAGTATGGAGTTGTGCTAGTGGCTATGCGAAATGAAGTGCAGTATGCCCATAGAGAAAGATTAATTTGCAAATGCCAATCATGACAGGAGTCATTGACAACTTTCTTGAGGATTCTGAGTAGGGTTTTATTAGTTGCCTCTACCTTACCATTACCTTGTAGGAAGTATGGGCTAGAAAAATAGTGATGGATATGAAGGGAATTGCATAATTCCTCCATATTTAGGTTTTCAAAATTACCTCCATGGTTAGTAAAAATGGTAGTTGGGATGCCGAAGAAAAATATGATATGATATAGGATAAACTTGGACACTTGAACTCCTATAATAGTGACAAGGAGAACTTCTCCAACCCACTTAGTGAAGTAATCGGTGGCGGTGATTATCCACCTATGCCCTTCTGAAGAAAGTGGTGCAATAAGACCAACAAGATCAAACCCCCAGCAGGCAAAAGGCCATAGTGGTGCAATGGGTTGTGAGTCCTATGCTAGAGCCTAGATTAAATTAGCATGTTGTTGACAAGGTAAACATCATTTCACAAATTCACATGCATCATGTTCTAGAGTAGGCCAATAGTATCTAGCCTGAAGGATCTTCTTTGCTAGCACCATCCCACTCATGTGAGCACCACAAAGTCCAGCGTGTACCTTTTTGAGAGCCATTGCAACCTCATTTTGATCTAAACATTGAGAGAGAGTATCATGATAACCACGAAGATATAGGGTTTGGGCAATGATAGTGTAACAAGAAGCTCTATGAATAAGGTTTTGGCATTGCATTTGTGTGAGGTGAGGAGATATGATACCATTTAGTAGGTAAGCATGAATTTCATGGTACCATGGGGATTGGGGACTAACCAAGATGCAGACTCATGTTGATTCATCATTCTCATATGCAGGTTCATGCAACTGCTCAACCAAGAATTCATATTGTGTAGCTTCACGTGGCATTTCCAAGAGAGAACCAATAGTAGCCATAGCATCAACTGCTTTATTCTAGAGTCTAGGTACCTATATGAATTGGATCTGAGTAAAATGATCCTTTAATTGATCAACCAAATCTTTGTAAGGTAGTAGCTTGTCATCCTTGGTCTGATATTCATTCAATGCTTGTTTAATGATAAGCTAAGAATCACCATAAACTTGAAGCTCTATGATATTCCATTCAATGGCAATTTTGAGTCCCGCAACAAGGGCCTCATACTCTGCAACGTTATTGGTACACCAAAATTGTAGCTTGAAATATTTAGGAATATAATTGCCTTGAGGTGTAACCAAGAGTATGCCCACACCACAGCCATGAGATGTATAGGAGCCATCAAAATATAGCTTCCAAAGTGATTGTTCTTCTATCAAAAATAGGTATTCATCTAGAAATTCCATGATGAGTGGGTGATCTACAACTAAGGGTGCATTAGCCAAGTGATCTGCAATAGCCTAGCCTTTGATGGCCTTTTTGTCAACATATTGAATATCAAACTTGCTAAGAAGCATAACCCATTTTGCTAGGCGTCTGGTGAGTGCGAGAGAGCATATATTACAATGGATCGATCTTTGATATTAGTTGCATAGTACGACTCAACATGTAATGACGTAGCTTTTGGGTTGAAAACACCATTACTAAGCATGCCTTCTCCATTAGCATGTAGTTGAGCTCATAGCTCACTAATGTTTGGCTGATGTAATAAATAGCTCATTCCTTTCCTGCATCATCAAGTTGTGCTAGAAGAGCACCTAATGTTGTGGGAGTAGCTGTGATGTACAATATGAGTGGGAACCCTACAATTGGAGGAACCAAAATAGGTCGATTAGCTAAGTATTGCTTGATGAGCTCAAAATTGTGCTAGCAAATTGAGTCCCATTTGAAATTCTAATCTTTCTTAAGCAAGTGAGTGAAACATTGACACTTATCAGCAAGTTGAGAAATGAATCGCCAGATTGATTGGAGTTTTCCTTGCAAAGAATGAAGGTGCATGAGTGTCTTAGGAGAAGCCATATCCATGATGGCTTTGACCTTCTTAGGGTCAATCTCAATACCATGCTCTGACACAGTGAAGCCTAGGAGCTTACCTAAGGTGACATTGAAGACACGTTTCTTTGGATTCAACATGAGACGATATTTTGCAATCGATTAAACACTTCTTCAAGGTGAAATAAGTGATCAAGAGCATTGAGAGACTTTACTAAAATATAATCCATGTAATCCTCAAGAATCTTATGGATTAGTTCATGGAAGATGACTTTCATGGTGCGTTGATAGGTTGCCCTGGCATTCTTTAGCCCAAATGGCATCATATTATAGTAGAATGTTCCCCAAGGTGTAGTAAATGTTGTGTTATGCTGATCTTCCTCTACTAAATGAATCTGATTATATCTGGAGAAACCATCCATTAGTGATAAGAGTTCATGACCCATGGTAAGATCCACAATCATGTCGATATTTGGTAATGAAAAGTCATCTTTCGGACAAGCTTTATTAAGATCCCTAAAATCAGTGCAGAATATGATATCACCAGAAGGCTTGGTAATAGGTACCATGTTAGAAATCCATTTAGAATAATATATTAGGAAAATGATTTTGGCCTCCAACAATTTTTCTAACTCTTCTTTAACCAATAAAGCAACTTTGGGGTGCATCTTATGGAGCTTCTACTTAACAAGCTTGGCCCCGGGATCTATTGCCAGATGGTGTATGAATAGTTTGGGGTCCAACCCCGACATGTCCTGATATGACCATGCAAAGAAGCCTACATTTTCACAAAGAACCTCAATAAGAAGATATACTTGTTTAGGTGGTAGAGAGGTTGCGATGTATGTGATATGTGGGATCTCTGTCAAACTAATATTTATTGGCCAAGTTTCCTCTGTCAAAACTAAAGAGATAGGATGCCTATGCTCTTGCGGGGGAAGGATGAAATCTCCATCTTTAGGTGCCTCAGAGAGGTTTTCACCATTAGATACATCCTTTATTTTTATTTCATTTTTTGAGTTATCTAATGATGCTCCAGAGGACTTTTCACTAGAGGACATTTTTCCTTTGATTTTTTGCTTTTTTGTTTCTTTTTTTATTTCTATTTTGCAATTGGAGATTTCCTCCTCCCCGAAGTAACCTACGGGATCCAACTAGTAGACATATTTCGATGGTGGTGGTAGCCATTTATGTGGCATTTCTGCCCCCATGAATTTAAGGAGTGCATGCTCAGTAGAGAACTTATCAACATGAATGACACTTGGTTGGTCCCAATCTATGAGTTCAGGGTGAGCAAGGGGGAGGTCTATGAAATTCAAGGATAATTGGCAGAGCATAGAGGCTCCAAGGATTATTTCATCAAGTAAAATGTCATCGTAAGCTTTCTTTTCAACTTCCTTAGGATGTCTTCAACCTCAACGAGAGTGTTTTGGATATTCATAAAGGTGTGGCCTTCCGTTGTAGTGTCCCTAGTTGCGAGGAGTCCATAGCCCAAGCCTCCAATTTTTTGCCCTTGGTGTGCCTCTATAGGCTATCTCATACCCAATTCCTAGTGGCCTAAACCACCTCCTTAATAATCCCATTGCTTCGTGGCCAAGCGATGTGACCAGGGATATTTCTGTTTAAAGTGATCAAGAAGTGCTTCACTTTTAGGAGGTGGCTCTTTGTATAGCCATGCGTTAATGTCTAGTGCATTCTCCTCTCCATCAAGAGTACCCTTGGTAATAAATGTGGTAGGGCCCATTTGTTGGAGTCGAGAGGTGGTTTCTGGTATAGGCCCTTGATGTGTCAGGCATCCTTGGGTATGTGGATCAAGTGGTATAGCACCAACAACAAAAGAATTTGTAAGACTATACTCACCACAACCTTGGTAGTTGATCTTAACCATGGAGAGGGTGGAGACTAAAATTATGTCTAGATCATGGCAAGTGCTAGAGGAATTGGTCGTGGTGTGGCCAACTTCAATCCCAAGACAATGATTGGTATATGAAGCTTCAACTACATTGCAATAAGCAAAGGGTTTAGGGTCTGCATGGATTGTCATCTTAGTGCCATTATATAAAAATTTGATACACTGATGATATGTTGATGGAACAACCTTCATGGAATGAATCCATGGGCGACTGAGGAGGATGTTGTATGGAAGGTTAAGATCAACTACATGGAAAAGTGTTTCTTGAGTGACTAGACCAACTCTTATAGGGAGAAAATGGTTCCTCTAGTGGTGCACTCCAAATTGTCATAGGCCTTGATGGTGATTACTTCATTAATGATATCTACCTTAGTGTATCCTGCCTATTTGAGGAACTTTAAAGTACATAGATTTAAAGCAAATCCATTATGTATCATGATCCTTTTAACAACAAAGTCAAAAACCATGATGGCTATGCGGAGTGGAAGGATATGATCTAGTTCAACTTTTTGGATATCCATGGTTTTGAAGGATAAGGTAAATGAGGCTGAAAGATGGCTGACCAAGTTGTGAAACTCGGTGGCATTTATGTTAGAGGGGATGTGTGACTCATGTAGAGTACTGTTGAGGATATCTTGATAAAGTGGGCTTGTTTGTAAGAGATCTAGAATGGAGATCTGGGCTGGTGTGTTTCCAAGGTGTTCCAAGATGTTATATTGTGGCCCTAATGAGGATGATTTTGATGGAGATGCTCTAGATGGAGGTGGTCTTGATGGTGCAGAAATAGGTGGGCCAACTATATTGAGTCAAGTTCGACGAGTAGCGACTACACATTGGGTATCTGGGCCCTTAATGCTAATGACATTGATGGATGGCTCAACTTGTGATATGCAACCAATAAGGCTTCCATAGTCTAAATATGCTGAGGTATAGTTTTGAGACTTGTCTCAATTATCTCCTTGTTTTCCTTGAGTATTGTTTGGTTTGTTGATAGGAGGGTTTGCAAGTGCTTTTCCTAGGTTTGTGTTATGAGGAGGGAAAGCATTTTGATACATCATTAATCTTGCATTAGGTGAAGTTTGTGCCCCCACTATGATTTCCTTCTGATCAATTAGGTCTTCGACATAGTCCTTGAGTTGCATGCATTTGAGGGTGGTATGTCCTTTGACATGATGGAATTTGCAAAACTCATTATCTTTATACTAGGATGCCCTAGATTGGTTTGGTTCTAAGGGTTGTGTTGGTGGATGTCGAATAAGATTATCCTTAGCTAGTTTTTCAAAGATTGCATCAAGAGGTTCCCCCAACAGGGTGTATACACGAGGTTGTCTTTGAACACAAGGTTTAGTACCTACTGAAAGTGTGATAGCATTGGTTTGATTATGATGAGTAGGTATTTGTTGATTGTTTTGTATGGGTGTCAAGTGATACACAGGGGGTTTCTATTGATAAGTTTGTTGTTGCCAAAATATGGTGGGAACATTGGTAGCCGCCCCAACAATATGGACCTGTCGAGTGTTGGTGGCACCATCTGTTACTGTATTCTTGTTTTTGTTCCAATATCGGGTTTTTTCATTGCTTAGACCTTGGTCCTGGGTGTTTTCTTTGTACAATCTAATGACACCATCCTTAATGAGGCCTTGCTCAAGGCCCATTCCTTTTTCTTTGATGTCCTTGTATGTTTGCAAACAATTCATAAACATATGATGAGCAAGGCTTGGGTGTCCATTTTTTATGAACATCTTGACAAGATGACACTTAGGGATGGTACAAGAGATCCTTGTTGTGAGGATCTGCCAGCATTGCAAGTATTCTGTGAGGCTTTCTCTACCCTTTTGTTTAGTGTGGACTAGGTCTACTACAGATAGTTCAGTTTCAATGAGATGGGTATACTAAGAAACAAAGGCCTCAAAAAGTTTTGCCAAAGTTTTAATAGTGCCTTGAGGGATACGATAGAACCATTCCAAGGTTGGTCCTGCTAGGCTCTTAGGAAAGAGTTGCATGAGGAACACACCATTATAAGCTACCTCCTGACAATGCATGTAGAATTCCTTAACATGTGTGACTGGATCACTTTTCCCCCTAAATTTGTCAAACTTGGGGATCTCAAAATTTTTAGGGAATGGAGTCATCGTGATAGTCCTATCAAAAGGGTATGGGCAATCATCCTCAAATTTGAATGTTTTTGTGTCTATTCCATCCTTGAGGGCTTTGACAACATTTTTCATCTCTTCCCATTCAAAGTTTATAGGTGGGGGAGCAAGTGCCCCCAACGTAGGATACATGCCATATGGTGTCTGTGGAAAAATAGGTTGCACAACTGGTGGAATGGATGTTATGGGTTGTTTGAATGTGTTTTGGGTATACTACTACATTTATTGAGATGTTTGTTGGTGGGGAAGATAAGAATGAGGTTGCTCCCCTATAAGATATCTTTGTGTGGGTTCTTGAGCATATTTCTGGTGTGAAGACTATGGTTGAAAGAGTGGTAAGGTGGGTAATGCATGTGCCATGCTTTGGGAATACATACCATGTCCAATATATGTGGGTTGTGCTCCTGCTTGAGAGTATGACTGATTATGAAAATGCACAAGGTAATTAATCTACAGTAGAGTATTGATCATAGGGAACTGTAATGGTGGGGTGGTTTGGCTATTTCCTAAATGTGGCATGGAGAAATAGTTGGTAAGGGGTGGTAGTGAGGAACAATGTGAAGTGGTAGATGAAAGTGTCTGAGGGGTGGACATGGTTGTAGTGATAGGGGGAAGACTAGTGGTAGGTCCTTGTGCTATAGCAACATTCCAAGGTCCCAAAGGAAATTTGGCTAAAGAGCTTTGGCTAGCTACAAAGGGGTTGATAGTGATGTTGGGTGGGATTGAAGATGAGGTATTTGACCCTAGTGGTGCCATTTGAGTAGTAAATAGACTAGGTGTGCTGTGAGGTGGAAGTGAAAAGGTAGTGTTGATGGATGTAAATAGAGGATTTGGTGGAGTAGGGAAATGAGTGGTTGAAGCAGAGGTAGATGATACACATGAGGTTTGTTGGGATGTAGTATGTACTAAGGGTTGAGTGAGGATAGGATGGGTGTTTTGTGGAATGGGAGCAGGCACCTGGGTTGAGGGTATATTTGGGTCTATAGGTTCTATCTGACATGGTTGATATCTAGAGAAAGGATTGGTGAGGACAGATGACTCTATAACTAGTGGTTGCCACCCAAATAGAGGGTGTGTAGGATCTGAAATGTTGATAGGTGGTGGAGACCCAAATTCAAAGGAACCAACACTATCCCTTAAGAAATTTTCCATGATGGTCTCCTTGTTTTAGTTTATGATGGCATTAACAATGGTGAAATGACTAGGTTGATTCATGAAAGCATCAATTTCTATGGAGGAACTTGTCTCTTTGGGGATTTGTGGTGGTGGATCTCGTGCCACCATGGAAACAATGGGGTATGGCTGAACTCGAGATGTGTTATTACTATGACTAGGATCCATGTCCTTTTTCCTTTTGTTCCTACCCAAATGAGTGGTGCATGGCATGAAAGGATGACTTTCCTAATGATGAAAATGCAAAGATGGATGATGCTAAGTGTATATGATACTTTTAGGAATCTAGATGATATGGTGATACATGGAGGAGATTGTGTTTCCCTTAAGTATGAACTTGAATATGTGGTGGCAATATTAGACCCTAAGGTAGCCTTGTGACCATTGGAAAGACAAATGGGATCAAATGTGTAGCCCAACCTTTTGCTTAAGGTGATGTGGGACACAAGTGACAATTTATCCTAAAAAATACTTAGTTTAAGGACAACTATGATGGTGAGATGGACATAGATTTCTTTAGGGAGACAAATCTTAATGAGGTAATGCAAAAATTGTTTCTAAGTGTGGAACAACTAATAGAGGATTCTAGGGTTTAGTGGTGCTTGAATTGGAGTTTTTAAAAACCTAAGGTTTGATGACAAAAGGTGGAGGAGATTATTATACCAAATGTTTAGATGGGATGAAGAATTAATAGAGAGACTAAACCTACAAGGAGACAAGGGCATAAGTGTGTGTGGAAAAAGATGAACCTAATCAAAGTAGTTAACATGAGAGTTATTGATAAGGCTATGGTTGACACCTTGTCGGAGAGTTAGTTTCTAAATCTTGTAATCCCATTTAGTTTGTAATGCAATGTCTGCTCCATCTTTCTTAATTTGGTCTAGTTTGGAAATCCTTGGGTTGCGGGTATGTTTTTGATGTTTGACTTCTATCTCTGTGTAAATCGGTATTTGTGGAAGTTTAGCCTTTTTGAACTTAGCCTTAGGTTGGCCTGACATGAGATATTTCCAAGGGATTTTGATCAACACTATGGGGTTTTGGAGGTAGTGACTACACTAAGTATACCTTCTAGACCTTGGGTTGGAACATAAATCAATTAAGAAATAGAAAGTTTTGGATTCTTTCAAGATTAATTTGGCTAACTATCTTCTAGTCAGGGAAAACAATGTGGCATTTTCAGTCAAGTACAGTGTTGCGAGTGGGCTTGCTAACAACTATTTCTTATATATTGGAGGTGAGGTCTCTCAAAGATAAAATTTGTGATATTTTCGATCAAGTAGGGTAAATGGAAAAGTAGTTTTGAAAAAGAACAAGACTTTGGGCCAACAAGGGATTTGTAACTTAGATTCTACTTAGTGATTTTTGAGGGAATAAGTAGATTGTTTTGAAATAAACGGACAAATTGGACCAGCTAGAAAAGCATTTGTTGCGAATGGACTTGCTAACAACTGTTGTTTTGAGATGACAAAGGTGAAAGGGGATAAATGAGTAAACAATTTCTCAATGGACAAAGAAACTTTGAGAAATACAAACAGTTGATCTGTTTAGCAAAAGGATTTTTTCAATAGTAACCATTGAATTGTGTATGTCCAACAAATGTTTTTGCAAGTCTTGAGCACAATTTGAGATAGTTCAAACACACACTTTATCCCTACAAGTCATAATTTGATTGTCATATGTTATTCAATGGCCCACAGCTTGATGTCTCCTAGTTCTAGTGCAATATTTCCCTCTAATCAAAGGGGTGAGTCGATACAAGAGTCAATCGACAAAGGATACACATCAGAGAACCTTCAAGGCATGACAAATAGAAGTTCCCCTTCTGCAAGAACAATGACCCTTGGAGATGAAACCCAAGTGACCTTATGTCTCTACCAGGGGAGCACAATGGTGAATAATCTTGAGGGATGCTATTTCCCTTGCACCATGAATAACATACCATGAAAGAAAGTGAGATACTTTAGATCTAAGAGGGTTGTAAATGGGTCTGTAGAGTCTTTGCAATGGTTGTTACTGGCTATGATCCACTTAAGGGTCTATTCTAGACATGCTAAAATTGTGGGAAAGTTTTCCCACCTCAGGCTACCCCCAGAAACATGCCACCCAAACTAAAGAGATGGAGTGAGAAGGTTTACCCTTCCCCTCATTTATATACCACCCAGACTATTTATCGGTTTGAGCTTCTCACCAAAGGGGACGTGCTTCCTAGAGGTGGATGAACTCACTAGAAGCACTCGTAGGTTGTTGCGGATGATTTTGCTAAAAACTTTCGGTACATGTGTCACGTATTTTAATGGTCTTACTTTGCATGAAAAGAGAGAAGTCTAAGATGCACTAAAATGCACAATCTTAAAACACACAAGACATGGGGTTCATTGCTATTTGGACATTTTTAGATTCTCTATCGTACAACTTTGAGGACACATGTGATTAGCATTCAGATATTCATTTCAACTTGAGAACGTCGCCAACAAAAGTAAAATTTAGTCAACAAAGGGAAATCAAGTGCCAAAGCTTTAAAGAGGAGGGAATAAGAACAAATTTTTCTTTAAGGCATTCGAGATTTGATGAATTTATTGTAAGCCCCAAAATTGAAGTGTTTGCACATAATGTTCATTTGCACCTTAAATAAAGTGTTCATCGCATTCATTCTTTTTAACCTTTAGCATCCAAGATTGTGTTGATCATGCATTCCAATGAAAATGTTATATTTTAATCCATGGATTCAAGATTTGATTTGAACAACATGCATTCAAAGACAAGTGTTTAAACATTCAAGTTCATTTTCCAAGAGCATTAAACCATGTAAGGAGAACCTGCAAGAAACATGGTTAGTGGTTTTATAGATGCTCCAATCTACAAAGCTACAAAAGCCAATTTGATTAGTCACCCAAAAATCTCAAAAATTGAAGCTTAACTATGGGAAAAATAAAATCAACTTTTTTGGTTCTTTTTCATAGGCGTAAAAATACTTAGAAAAACCTCTACTCTATGGAACCACCAAAAGTTAAAAGTTTAAATCTAAAAAAAAAATGCAGATGACAGTTAATAGGTGTAGACGCCAAAACTAATGCAGGGATTACCAAATTGTGGCAGAGATGAAAAAACTATAGAGATGGAAAAACTATGGTGCAAAGACGCCAAAACTACAGATATGCCAAAACTATGGTGCAAAGATGCCAAAATAGAGGTACAGAGATGCCAAACTGCAAAGATACCAAAAGTGTAGTGCAGAGATGCCAAAACTATGGTGTGAAGATGCCAAAACAAAGGTGCAGAGATGCCAAACTGTGGAGATGCCAAAACTATGGTGTGGAGATGCCAAAATAGAGGTGTGGAGATGCCAAAACAGTTAGAGACGACACTGTAAAAAAATAGAATGGAGGAGCAAATTTTTTTTAGAATTTTTTAAATTTTTTTTTTGGTATTTCAGGATATGTTTTCTTCCTAAATGCATCGTTCAACCTGCACAAACAAGAAAAACACCTTGCAACACCCTCAAACAACAACAAACATTAGATCGTTAGTTTGTAAAAAAAAGAAAAATGGATTGAATATGGATTGAAATGGATGAATGAATGACCCATAGTGGGGTCCCACCAGGCATGCCAAAATGTATCACCTATTTTAGTAGAGTAAAATGAACACTAATCTATAAAAAGCATTCTCAATACTAAAAACAAGTAAACACTTAAGATAAGACCAAAGAAGACAAAACTGAGGAAAGTAGACCAAAGATGGTAAACTCCTCAAGTGCTTCTCATGATGATGAAGCTATGTCCCTGATGGATAGCAGATGTAAGCTCACGATGTGCTCAAGTTCCAAGTGGATGAGTGATAATCAAATATGGAGGTCGATGAATGATTCAACAATGAAGGTATGGAGGAGTTTCATCATTATAATAGTATTTTGGTAGTTTTTAGGCTCTCAAAATAGAATTATAAGTTTGCTTCAAAAGTGGATGATTTTAGTAAAGGAAGAGACTTCTATTTATAGGCCAAGGGGTAGAGGGATGGATGGTCAAGATGCAAGGATGACAAGATGATGAGGGAGGGTCAAGATGCACTCAAAGGGGAGCACATGGATTGTTCTTGTTTGGAGCCAATAAGGAAGTGACACATGTCACAAGATGATTGGATGTGAGAGGATAGGATAAGAGTTGGTCAAAGGAGTAATGAGGGAGGTTGAGCCATACAGAGGGATGGTTGAGCCATAAATAGAGATGGTTGGGTCAAATAGAGATGGTTAGGTCATAAATAGAGATGGTTGGGAGGAGGATGAGATTGTTGACTTTGGCTTGGGTTATAAATAGAGATGGTTGGGAGGAAGATGAGATTGTTGACTTTCACTTGGGTTAGCAAGTCTTAACCCTTTCTTAAGTTGTGCACATGATTAGAAGAGGGATTAGGATTAGCTTAGGAGTTGGCTAACCTTGTTTAGGGAATGTGACAAGGTTAGAGGGGGGATTAGGATTAGAATCAAAGATAAGGATTGACATCTTCTAGAAGAGTCTAGGCTTTGGATGAGGATAAATAAGGTTTTTAGGAAATAAATAAAGTTTTATTTATTTCAAGGGGTTAAGTTGAGGAGATATTTATTAAAATATTTTTAATAAACATGAGGATCAATATTTAATCTTAATTAAATATCTTGAGTTGGGATTAGGGTTAGGAAATGATGGGATTAGCCTTTAATTGAAATTAAAGAAGGATTAGAAGATTCTGGAAGAGGTTAGTGGACTTAAGGAAATTGGCCAAGTTTTGGGCAAAAAATAAATAAATAATTTATTTTGGGATTTTTGGTCAATTTATTAATTAAATAATTAATAAATAAGGAAATAATGTTTAAATAAGATTTAAACATTTTTGGGAGGGATTTCTTAATTAAATATTTTTAATTAAGATAAAGGGATTTAATGGCATAAAAATAAATTAATTAATTAAATAATTAATTAATTAATAAATGATGATGTCATCAGGGAATTTTTTCAAAAAATAAAAATACTTTATTTTCTAAAGGATTTTTAGGTATCTACACTATTCACTCAATCGACACTAGCACAATTCAGCTTAAATGATAAGCTCCTTAATTTTCTGCTATGTTTCTTAGTTTACCCTATGCATTTGGTCTTCCATTGATCATCTCAACTAAGCTTCAATTCAAATAAATAATCCACTTAGTGTCATGATTAAACATCACATTATCTTGCCAATGTGCCAACTAATGAAGTGCCCATTGTACTTCCACATAACTCAAACTTTCCACTAGGTCATCTTGTTATCTCTCCTTTACAAATCCTCTTTATCAATAAAATGATATGACACTCTACTTAGATAGCAATTGTCTCACTGGTAAGGTTTGAGATCAATGAAAACATAACAATTGTTCCAATTGTAATTTCCAACAAATATTTCATTGTATTGATTGTAGAGTATGATATTGTTAAAAAGATGACAAAGGCACACAAAAATTCAAGGATAGTAATGAAATTCACATAGTCTTGGTTTATTTTCTCTTTTTTATTTTGATTGAAAGTATTTTCATTTCTTATTTCTTCTTAGTTATGTGAACTAGTCTAAAGAACTTATTCTTCTAATATTAAGACTTTGCAAGAGAAAATGAGCATGGTGTATTGTTCCTATTTAATAGTGTTAATTAATTTAGCTCTACCTATACATAAATTTTGTTAGAAACACAACACTAATATTTCTATCACTCTACCCTCTAATTTAACCCCAATCTTAAGGATGTCTCTAGATTAGGCTTCCTAGCTCATAGCTACCTGGTCTTCTTCTTAGGAGTGCACCCTTAAGATTCTTTTGGATGGACATCCTCTATCCAAGGCCAATCACATATGCATATGTTGACAACATCAAAATATCCTAGCTCATTTATTCTCAACAATGGTAGACAATGGAGATCTTAATATCTCACATGCTCCATGCTTCAAGTCTAATTAATCTCCATGGTGCTAACCCCATAGGTTAACATGCAACATTATCCAGTTTCTATTATTTTTCATATGAACAATTTATTTCATTATATTTCAATTAATATAATTATTAATATTCATATTCAACTATTGAATATTCATCAACTTTACCAAAGTCTAATAACCATAACTCATTTAATAGAAATATATCAATAACCATACATAGAATATCCTATCAAGATTGAAATAAACCATGTTTATACCTTTATCGATAGGATCTATCTTCATGATTTGTATTGTTCCCTTTTTCACTTTCCTTTTATTATCATCTACGTGGTATATTATTATTGAAAAAATATGTGTTAAGTACCTACACCAATTGTACTTGATCGATGGCTTCGATGTTTGATGTGTTCATACTTCGTTAGAATAGCTTGTGGCCCACAATGTTCCTTTTGTTCAATGTGAACTATGAAGGGCTCAATTCCTGCTACTAATGGTGGTGTATGAGGTGTGGCACTCAATGTTCATTGGTATGTCCACTCATAAAAAAAATCTTTATTTGATAACTCTGCATATGGTGAGGCTGCTATCTCTTTAATAAATTTCATACTTATTTGATGCTTCTTTGTACTCAATTTATAAATATAACATATGGTCTATATTCGATATGTAATCAGACAAAAGTGATTTTTATAAATGAATACTATTATTATTCTAAAACATAATTAATAATTCATTAATAATTCAATTTTATAAATGAGCAATTTTATTACCATAAAGATAAGTAATAATTCTTCATTTAGTTATTCTTAATTATATTATTTAATCAATTTACATAATTCTTTTTTTTGTTGAGGTCCATTACAAACCCTCCATCTTGAATTTTCTTGTCCTCAAGCAATTAAAAAATTTCTTCCTCCCATGTGGCATCTGTATTTGGTAGATTTTTCCATTTAATCAAAAAATCAATGATAATTCTATACCTAAGTTTATGTTTTCATGTTTCTAGGATACATTCGAGTATTATGGTAAGTTGTTCTTTATTGTCTAGGGGAGGTAGATCAGTGCATAGAATTATGTGTTGCCTTAAAAATTTCTTAAGTGAAACCATGGAATACGTTATGAATTCTACTATCTACAAGAAGTTCAAGCTAGTAGGCTACTTCCCCTACTCTTCTTATAACTTTATAAGGTCCATTTAATTGAGGTTTGAGTTTTTCCATTCCATTTTTATTGATTGAAAATTGATTGTATAGTTGTAGCCATGTAAGAATACCAAATCTCCAACCATGAAGGATCTTTTGATACGCCTCTTATCTGCATACATTTTTTGTTGATTTTGAGCCAATTCTAAATTTTGTTTATGAGTTTCAAGATAATGTCGACACTCTGCTTAATGAAATCTTGTGCACTTGGAACTTTTCTTTCTTGGGATATTAATTCTCTGAATGATGAATCATTGTAACCATATAGTTCCTTAAAGGGATTCATTCTAATAGACATATGATGAGCTTTATTGTACAATATTCTCCTAGATGTAACTATTTGACCCATGTGTTTTATTATTTTGTACCATAATTCATCGAGTATCCTTCAAACCATTTGTTCACAACCTCAGTTTGTCCATTAGTCTATGGATGGTAACTAGTGCTCAAAGTTCATGTTGTCTCTTCAAGATGGAAGAGTTCTTGCCAAATTTTTTTGAGGAATTTACTATCTCTGTCACTAATAATGTTTTGAGAAAGCTCATGAAGTCTATAAATTTCTTTGAAAAATAATTCATTTATTTGGTGTGCTTTATATTCTATAGAAGTAGCAAAGAAATGATAATATTTGGTAAGTCTATCTACCACTAGAAAAATGATATCCTTTCCTTGTACCTTTTGGAATCCTGTTATGAAATTCATGGATATGCTCTCCCATTTCTAGGCTATAATCGGCAATGGTTGTAGTAAACCCGCTAGGTGTGTTAATTCAGCTTTCTTCCACTAACACATTATGCATTCTTGTATATGTCTTTGTACATCTCTTTTCATTTGTTTCCAAGAACATCTCTCGCTAATATGTTTTTATGTCTTCTAGTACCCTTGATGACTTGCTAGTGGGCTTTTGTGGTATTCCTTATGAATTCTTTCCTTTATTTTTGACTGAGGGATTAGGTATTCTTGTCCCTTGTGTAGGATAATGTCATTACATATTTTGAAGTCTTTGTTGGCTAGATTTCCTTCTAATATGTCTCTTGCTTGAGAGTCTTTAGAATTTTCTGATGAGATTTCTCATTTCGAATCTTGTAATATGTTAGTAATGTTATTGATATGAGATCATTAGGAGAGTGGATCGATGAATACATTATTTATTCCTTTTTATATATTAAATATCAAAATTATAAGCTTGAATCTTCCTTACCCACTTCTATTTCCTATCATTAAGATCTTTCTAGTTTAAAAGGAATCACAAATTGTTATGATCTATCTTAACAATAAATCTCCCACAGATTAGGTATTGTTGAAATTTGGCCAAAGCATGCATTATAGCTAACATTTCTTTATTATATAGAGAATAAATCTTCTTTGAATTAGTGAGCTTATAACTTTCAAAGGCTATTGGTCTCATCCTTTGCATGAGAAATGCTCATATTCCTTCTCCTGAGGCATCTCATTGTAATTCAAATGGTTTAGTGAAGTCTAGAATGACTAAGATTGGACAAGAACTCATGATTTCCTTAGGTTTATCAAAGGCTTGTAGTGCTTCCTCTTTCTATGTGAAAGCTCCTTTCTTAGTTAAATTTGTAATGGGGGATGCTAGTTTGGAAAAACCTTTTACAAATTTCCTGAAGTTACTACATAAGCCTACAAATTCTCTAAACCGAGTTAGGGACTTGGGTCTTGTCCAACCTTTGGTGGCACTAATTTTTTCTTCATCTACACTTACACCCTTGAAACTAATTTTGCATCCTAAATATAGGATTTCCTCTAGTCCAAATTCACCTTTTTAACACTTAGCATATAGAGATTCTAATTCCTCAATATGGTGAAGGTGTTCCTTTTAAGTTTTATTGTAGATGAGTATACCGTAAAAAAAATATGAGTAAGAGTTTTATTAACTGTTGTCTAAAGATGTGATTCATACATGATTGAAAGGTTGTTAGAGCATTAGTGAGACCAAAAGGAAGGACATGAAATTAAAAATATCCATAATGGCACCTAAAATTTGTCTTAGGTATATCCTCTTTCCTCATTCTTATTTGATGGTTATCAAAATGTAGATCAATTTTTGAAAAATAACATGGATCATGCAATTCATCCTTTAATTCATCAATCCCATGAATAGGATATCTTTTTTGAATTATTTTCTTATTTAAATCATGATAATCAATGCACATTCTTATAGTGCCATCTTTCTTTTTTACTAATACCACCAAGGATTTAAAGGGGCTACTACTAGGTTGGATATGTCCCATGTCTTGGAGTTCTTTAATTTTCTTTTCTATTTCTTCCTTGTACTTTTGAGGGTGTCTATAAGTAGTGGTTATTATAGGTTTTTCCCCTTCTTCTAATTCTATGTGATGTTCAAAACCCCTTTTGGGAGGAAGCCCTAGAGGAATCTCTTCAAAAACTTTTTGATGTTTATTTAATATAGGTTGGATGTGCAACTAACTCATCTAAATTCATGCATTGTGCCATCCATTCGCCTTGATTGTGAGTAAGTAGTTTTTCTATTTTTCTGCAAGTGACTATTTTTGAGGAACCATGAGGTAATCCTTTTAGTGTAATTTCCTATCCTTTGTGATTGAAATAGATTTCTGAGTTGGGACCATCCATAATAAACCTTCCTAATGAGTTTATCCAAGGCATTCCTAGGATAATATCATGATGAATATTTTCCACATAGAAGTTTCTCTTAATTGTGTGTCCATTGAGGGTGACCTCTAGGTTAGGTACAATCTTGGTACACCACTCGATAGTTCCATTCCCAAAGGCTACTTTAAATCCATTGAATTCTTTTGTTTGTAACTTACTTTGGATATAATGTGTTTACTTTATTTTGTTTGCTTGAAATTTGAATACCTAGATGATTAAAACTAATTAGTTTGGAGTTTACATAGAAACACATGGATTCATCAGAAATAATAATAATAATAATTATTATTATTATTATTATTATTATTATGTTGATAGGCATCTCTCTTTGAGAAACAATGGCTAGATTTCTTAGACAATTTGGTTTGTCTTATGTCGAGAAACATAAAAAATAGTATCGGAAAAAATAAAATCAATTACTAGCAATAACTGAATTGGAATGCAGTCAACATTTGAGATAGCCATTGAAATAGAGAGGTGGGGCCAAGATAGATGCCATGATGGAAAAGCAAGCATTCATCAGACGATTAGTCTCACATAATCATTTAAGCCTATCATCTTGTTCTTATTTATTTAGGAGGATCTAAGAGAGCACAAGAGCATTGGCAACATAGGAGGCATCTAGGAGTTGAAATGAGAAATGTCAATGACATGAACAATCAAAACATCCTTTTTGACAAATTTCTTCTCACCCCTCTTGTCTACATGATCCAACTAATCACGAAAGTGGATGAGATGATTTTGCATTGTATTACTCCATTTAGTCATGCAAAAGTAGAGAAAGGAAGTCTAATCTTTGCGAGTACATGGCCAATGGATCCCTAAAAAAGTTTAAATTTGTAGAAAAGGAAAAGAACATATGGTTAGTTGGGATCAAGTATACTCTAATTGCTTATTGACATGACACTTGTAGCAGGTGCATCACGAAGATTCTAATACTAGATGAAGATTTCACACACAAGGTAGCTGATTTTGGTCTTGCTAAACTGTATGGCAAGGCAAAGAACCACATATCAATGATGGGAGGAAGAGGGATCCCAAAATATGTTGTATCAGAGGTATGGCCTAGTAATTTAGGTCCTATGATAAACAAATTAGATGTTTACAGTTTTTGAATGCTACTGTTGGAGATAGTCAGAAGGAGGAAGAACATTGTGTTGCAAGAGAGTCATTCGAGTCAATTGTATTTTCCTATATGGGCATCCAAATTGATAGAGAAGGGGGAGTTGTAGAAGAGGTTGAGAGAAAGAGGCCAAGAAAAAATGGAAGTGGAAGATGAATATAGTGAGGCACCATTGTCATCTTCCTTTGAAGAATCTTCATCTCTTAAATTGAAAGATAACCATTTACTATTTTTGTAATAAAAGATTTAAATTGATCTTTTATAATATTGATGAATAAAATACATGAGCTAATATTTTATAATATATATTAATATATTTTTCATATCTAGATCTTAGAAATATGTTAATATATTTTTCATATATGTTAGTATAATCTAATTTTGTTTTATTTGAGATGCTATTAGGACCGATTATAATTCAAATATAGATTTATGAGTAGTGATGAATTAATATTAGGTTTGCCTCATTAAACTCAAAGTAGAGTTTAATTAATTAAGAGTTAAGAATAGGATTAAAGCTAAAAAATTAATTATACTAATGATAATTTATAGGATTAAATTTGAAAAAAATAAAATATTGAAATTTATGAATGAGGTGAAATTAAAAGACTAAATTAAATAGTGAAAGAATGGTATATTCTATTGTTTGAGAGATATTAAAGTTTGTCAAAAAAAATTCTATAAGGTTTAAATTAAAATGTCAACGAGATGAAATATTGCATTTTTTTTTGCAAATATTCTAATTTTATATTATAACAACAAATTAGATGTATAAGTAAAAATTTATAGTTTTAAAGGAAAGAGCCTATAGTACAATGGTAACTTGTGAGCCTCTTGGGTTCAAGTCTATTTTTTGAAGAATATTATGTCGAAAAACAAATAAATGTAACTTTGAAAATTATTTTCAATTATATTTTTGGATAGAATGAAAGACGATTAAAAATTGTCAGCTTAGATATATAATGATATATATTTTTAATTCATTATTGTCTATGGTGGAGATAATAGAGTTCTAGATCTTGAGGCATGGCAAGACCCAACTTATATATATACTAATTTCGATATCTCCCTCTGCTTCTCTTCCATTCATCACTGCCATGAACAATCTGACAACCTTCACATTCATTTGTGGACCCTTTTTGGTAGTGCAGGATCTGATCGAGAAGCTTCTTTCATGTAGATCAAAGACTGATTTTTTTATTTTCTTTTTTTGAAATTTGAATGCCTAGCAAAAGATGTTTAATGATGGAAGAAACATTATTTTATATGCATGTGACACTGGAGGAAATATTACTTTATATGCAGGAGTCACAAATAATCTGCTTATCTGTAAATGCTAAATTTAGATTCAATCATTTGTATAATGGTAGCATGGTGGATTCATCATTAAGCCCAAATTGTTTCAGGGAAAGAACAATTTTTTTTCCCAACCTTGGTCCACAAAAATTGGAATTGCATGTATGGTATGAAAAGCTTTTGCATAATTAAGGGGACTTGTCTCCAAATGTTGAAGGAATAATTTTTTTGAAGGACCAACACAAAATTATTCCTTCAAAATTTTTTTGGTGGTTTACAAAATTTGTGTTGGAATATTAATTGCAGTTGGTCATTTCTCCCTCGAGCCAAATGTCCACCTACCACCCCTGATGGATTGCACAATAGCTAGAAAATTTATTATAGGTAGGTGAGTTTTTCAAATTTGCAAATGAGGGGGAAAAAGATTTTTGGAAAAGGACAAAAAGGAATGATCAATTTTCATTTGACTAGTAGACAGAGAGAAGAAGTTGAAGTTGCAAAGCAAAGAGAAGTTGTAGAGAAAGTGATCAGCAGATCCAATTGTCAGAGTGCAGAGAAAAGGAAGTTCATTTCATGCCTACAGTTGCACATGTTTCTTCTCTAATAATTCTGTAAGTTGAATGTTTTATTGTTTCATTTGTCCTATCAAAGAAGTGATTGCTCCAGGCATTGTAGTATGCAGCCATTAGAGCTGTAAGTTTGATGTTTAAAGTTTGAAGTTTTTCTAGTTTGAAGTTTTAGGGTTATTTTAGGGTTTTCTAGTTGAAGCCGAATGCTCCTAGATTTTGTAATGATTTAATCCAAGTTGAATAGAAAGCAAGCAAGCATACTTGAATCCATTTGTCTCCTTCTATTCATTGCATTTGAAAAGTTTTCTTTGGAAGCTTCAAGTTCTGGATTTTTGGTTTTAATGGTGAAAGTTGTTCATGTTATAAATCTTCACTCGGTGAAGTCTTGTTAAAAGATCTTATCTTTGTTTTCTTTACTGAGTTCACTCAGTATCTTCATCTACTGAGCTCCACTTTCTAGTGGCTACCAAGTTCACTCGGTAATCACATTGCTTACTAAGTTCACTTGGTAATCACACCCTACAATGTCTACTGAGTTGCTCTTCTACCAAGCTCACTTGGTTCCTTTGGCTATCGAGTTGCTTGCTCTTCATTTACTGAGCTCACTTGGTAACCTCTCCTACCACTCGATTTCTTAAGTGCCGAGCAATTATTTTTGGCACTCAGTAATAGTTGTTGCCATTAGGTTTAGGGTTAATTTTTAAAGGTTGTGATTATTTCTCACAATTTGGAATTGCGTTTATGGTATGAGAATTATTTGTATTATTAAGTGGATTTGTCAGCTCATGGTCAAAAGTTGATAGAGAATATTGCTAAACTTGGCCCGCATGTTGGGTGTAAGTCCTTCGAAAATGAATTATATAAAAGGTGATTCGATATTATCATTATTGTATATGTTTTTGAACAAAGAAAGATTTTGAAATTAATCATATAAAGCTATTTCATCAAAGTCACTTAAAGATGTTCTATTAATGGGTTAAGTGGGTTTATCTATTTGTCAACAATGAAAATTTGATGGTTTAGAGTGTTTCATAAGGAGGTTGGGTGAAAGTAAATTTTGATGGTGCATTTGAAGGTATGATGCAATACAAAGCAGGTGAATCTTGAAAGGAGAAGTCCTAGCCCCCAACAATTAACCACACAATGAAAATACAACACATGATATGAGATTTGATACCAAACTCTACTCTTTATTCCATAAACAACTAATTAGATGCATTGTGTCAGGCTATATGGCCTTCCTGGTTATAGTCAAATATAAAACAAATGATAGTTCTGCAAGATCCACTCCCAAACCCTAGCTAGCTAGATCTATAACACAATAACACTCTGCTATAAACCTCCAACAAGATCTAAACTTGTGCTCGCAAGCCACCAAGAAATTTTCTTGTTTCCCAAGATGCAACTACTAGGTCTACTATAGTTTTCCCATGTCAGCTAGCCTATGCTAAATGACAATGATTCTAGACTCCACAAGACCCTCTACTTATACCCAACTAAGCCACAAGTTGACCCAGAAAGTTAAAAATGAAACAAACCCTTATATTAAATGCATATTTTGGCCACAAGTCAACCTACAATAGATATTAAATATGGGATGCCTTAGAAATCTTACAACAACCATTAAAAACACCTAGGACAAATAACCAAGATCCAAATAGGTCCACACAAACTCCCATGATTGCTTCACATCACGATCACACTCCTCATGCATTAAATGCACCAAGATGATTGATCGAATTTGCAAGAACTCTATCCAGCAAGCCTAAATTGTTGAGTGTTAGAAACCACTAGCCAAGCATAACCAAGTTCCCTCAAGCATCACTAAGTTCCTTTAGTTGTCGAGCAACCAACACACACCGAGCAACATAGTATAAGTTGAGTAATAGTGTAGATGTCAAGAAAGCCTTCAGAGACCAAGCTCCTTGGGCAACACTACACCCAAGAACTATCCAATAATGACTGAGCACCAATCCTTCTATGACTGAGTTCTCCAACTCCAATGTCCAACCACTTCACCATTATGTAGGATTGCCAACTTCTCTAGGATGCTCTTGCATCAAACACCCCAAGTGCAAAAAGATGTTATTTGTAGCTAGAAGAACATTTTATGGGATTCAACACATAAATCCCAAACATTTTCTTCACAGACGTGTCCTTTAGGTCTTCAATTTGCAAGCTATTTTCCTTGTTCCACTTTTGCCAATCCTTTTGAGTAACAAAAAATTATTTTCTTTTCTTCTTCACATCCATTCTCGGTGTTGCACATGTTTTCTTTCCACACTGATCTCTAATGCTCTCATAATCCTTCAACTCAACTCAGCTACCAATACTCAGATTCCTCCTACTGAGTTCTTCATTCGGCAAAGGAATTAGGGAATGCTTTCTACCACCTTTCTAAATAGTAATCACATTCTTGACACAATCATGCATAGCATTGCAATCATACTACCAAGGTCTACTAAGGAATATGTGACAACTACTAATGATCACAATATCAAACAACACTTGATCATTATACTACCCAATCTAGAAATGAACAAGACATTTCTAATAATGTCCTGTTTTAGGGCATTGGATAGTTTCTTCTTGAATACTACAATTTTTTATAATATTTTCCATATTCATTTCTTAATGTTTGAAGATATATTTATACTCAGTATTTCAAAGGGTCATGATTTATTGTTTATATTAATTATATATGATTATATATTATATATTAACAATGTGTTAATATTACTTAGATATAATCATATTATATATTAATAATATGTTAATATTAATTAAATAATATATGATTATTTATTATATATTATATTGATTATATATGATTTTATAATAAATATGAATCCTTTATTTAGTATAGATATAATTGTCATATACTACAAAACATAAAATAGTTAATATAGGTGTATATATTATTTATAGCATGGCAATTAAATATCTAATTATATATAGATAGATAATAATATTCATATAGTTATATATATATATATATAATTAATATTTATAATTATATAATATATAACGAGTTATATTTGTAACTTAAAATAATTATAATTTATTCTATATAAATTATCAATTATTAATAGTATACTCCTTATGTATAATTAATTTATATACTGAAATGGGGATATCGTAGCCGTCCCCTCTCAAATTTGCTTGTCCTCAAGCAAATCATTCATACACAAGCTTTGTCATAGACATAAAACATACTTGTATTAAAAATACCAAAAAGATTTATGAAATATACATTGAATGAAAACATGAAGCATACACAATGTAGAAAGATCATGAAAACATGAAGTAGACACGATGTAGATAGATGAAGACACATAGCAAACATGATGCAAACATATAAGACACACATTATGCATTTCTTTAATTGTGAACCTACAATAAAAAAAAAAAATCATTAGTACACATTATATATAAATTAATCTCCTCACAGGGTGTTTATAGTCTCATCATTTCCTAAATATGGGAGGAGGAACCATAATAGGGTGCCCTGTTACCCAACCAATGGGCCTCACTGTTCTCCCTCATTATCGTTATCTTCCTCCGATCATCATTTCCAAGAAGGTACCTTTGTATGATGTACCTTGAGATGTCCCATCATCGAGGCCTTACCTGGTACCCGTAGGCTTTATCCAATACCTCACGTGATGTCCCCTAGTCCATTCCACCGCAAGCCTTATCTTGACTTGGAGAATCATGATCCTAAGGTGATTCTATCAACTATTTTCCAATAAGAAGTCTTTTAAAGCATAGTCTTTGAAATATCAGATAGTTAATCTTATCATTCAATTATAGGATGCAAAACCATAATGGGGTGCCCTGTTACCCAATCAGTGGGCCTCACCGTTCTCCCTCATTATTGCTATCTCTCCCCGACCATCATCTCCAAGATAGCACCTTTGTCTTATGTACCCTGAGATATCCCATCATCGAGGCCTTACCCGATACCCATAGGCTTTATCCGGTACCCCGATTGATGTCACCTAGCCCATTCCACCGTAGGCCTTACCTTATCTTGGACGATGATGACCTTTTAACAACATTCTTTGGTTATTGTCAACTTAAAAATCAATGTCATTTCCTTGTAATTATTTGATTAGAACCATTGGTAGTAAGTATTTAAACTATCACAATAAAATGTGTCAATAATAACAAACATACTAACAATTATTTCATAATATATGAAGAAAAAATATAATTTACCTCATCACCTTTATGTGTTGAGTGGCCATTTAAAAGCACGAAGTAACCTTCATATCCATTTTTCCATATTAAAGTCTCTTAATTTAGTCAAGCCAATAGATGAAACTCCTCTTCTGACATTTTTGTTCTTAAAATTCAATCTCTATTAATTGTATTAACTTTATAACCTCTTATAGTCAGCAAATCCTCTAATGAAATATTGGACTCCCACTTGATTTACACCCAAGTATTCACAAAGCTTCCACATGGACTTATACAAAGCTTTTTCAAATTATATATGAGACATATAATAAAATTATATATTTATAAGCTCCTTTAATCAATAAGCAAATTAGCATCTAGAATATTTACATGTTCATATAAATGAATAACAACTATGAAAAACTCTTGAACATTTTATAAGAGTGAAGAAGAAAATTCATACCTTTATCAAGGCCTTATTATAGGTCTTTCTCATCGATGCTACCTTTGGCCTATATTATTCATGTATGGACAAGAAATCTACTTATCTTTTAATTAACCATTTCAAATATAAATCTCTCTTTTATATATATTTTTAAAACACATTATTTTCTATTCATTATGAAAATATAATAATCAATTTTCATAATCCATATTACTTAAAAAAACATAACCATAATAAAATAGACAAATATCTCTTACCTCATCATTACTTTGGCTTACCTACACTCGTAGTCCATGAAAAAGTTGTAACACTTATATTCTATATAAGTGATATATCTTCCATCTATCTTATTAATGCCTCCAATTATTATTTGCAATCTCTTGTATTATTGGGTTTACCAATAGGATGCACTGACTTATGATAATTTTCTTATCATTTTCGATGTACTTCGATTTTAATGGATTTTGTATATATTTTTGTCTGCCTTTGATCTTATTGTATAGTTCATATGGACTAAATTTTGTAGGGTAACAAAGGTATGTTCATTTATTTGACGTGTCCTTAATATTTGGTATGACCCTTGAATTTATTATTAGACTTCAAACAAGCCCTACTGCCGAAATCTCACTTATTTGTTCACATGCTGGTTCAAATCAAATTAAAACCACCACATTCTTAACCTTAATTTTGAAAAAAGAAGGAGCCAAGCTTTCCCACGGAGTTTGCATTCAAATGAAGGAAAAGGCTAGACCAGGTGCAGTCAATGTTTGAAACATTGCAAGTGGGTCAGCTGCTCTTTTAAGTACTTTCTCGAAAACCCATTTCATTCTAGTTCAATTTTTTTTCTGCATTTTTCCCTTCCAAAGCTGCTAAAAAACTTTAGAAACATTGGATAATTCAGGATAGATTGTAATGAAAATGAATTAAGGATTGGATTCAGCTAGGAAAAAAAATGATGTGACTTATTGCATGAAGAAATGACACAACATATTGATTGCCTCTTCATTGGTGTTTGATGCCTCATTTAGGTACCTTTAGATGATTAATTATTTTTAGAATGAAGATACATCAGCGATGTTCATTATTCATTATGTTGTGTTGAGGGTGATGGTTGTAGAGGGATGCTTTGCTTTGTCTAGTGATCGGTAAAGGTTCAGACATAATTGGAAGAAAAATAAATCAAAATTGTGAAGTACTTAAAAAATTTATTTAGTTTTCTTGGAGATTTTCATATGTAATTTTTTGTGTATACTATTGCTTCATCCATTCAGATTTTGTGTACATGTCTACTGGGGTATGTTCATGGGATGACATTTTACTTATTTCTAACATAGTCAATGCATATTTGATAGAAGTCCATTCATGATAGTTGATCGATGGATATCAGAACATCGCCTCAAAGGCCTCTTAAAAATTAATACCCATTATCAGCCCAAGGAAAACACAACCAAGTCAATCAATTATAATGGATTTTTGGACTGATTAAATCATTATGTGAAAATGATTTCTGTTATACTTAGAAATTCCTATACTTTCCATACTCGCCAATAATCCAAAGTAGATGATATAAGCATAAATGAATTCTCATTGAAACCTCATTAATATTCAGCCCGTTGAATATTTTGATTTTGTTCTAAAGATTTTTCATCAATCAATAATGTTTTTCTATGTACTGTTTGGCCGTGGCTACTCCCTATTTGGTAACGGGTGAAGGAGCTTCGTCATTGGGAGGGTGAGAGCAATTGCTGGTGTTATTGTCATCTTTCTTTTTCCCCAATGCAACTTTCATTGCTTTGGCTGGCTAAAAGCATTCAAACCATCCCTTGGTGGCCTCCATGGATGAGGATTGTATTAATAGTGCTTTCCTTGTTAAAACTATTTACTCAGTGGACAAAGAATAAAGAATAAAGCTCAAAACAACCCTATCCTCCCCCTCCTCCTGCCCCTATCGGATCCATTTCTCTCTGCAATTACATTTCATCAAACATTAATGTTTTAAATTATAATGCAATATCATATATATTATTGAGTTGATCATCCTTCTCTTCGCTTCTATGATACATTAATTTTGGTAAAATTTTGCACAGTTCCATAGGATGGCAAGACCGACACTCTGACACCACTTGTAATGTCCTGTTTTAGGGCATTGGATAGTTTCTTCTTGAATACTACAATTTTTTATAATATTTTCCATATTCATTCTTTAATGTTTGAAAATATATTTATACTCAGTATTTCAAAGGGTTGTGACTTATTTTTTATGTTAATTATATATTATATATTAACAATGTATTAATATTACTTAAATATAATCATATTATATATTAATAATATGTTAATATTAATTAAATAATATATGAATATTTATTATATATTATATTGATTATAAGTGATTGTATAATATATTTGAATCCTTTATTTAGTATAGATATAATTGTCATACACTATAATACATAAAATAGTTAATATAGGTGTATATATTATTTATAGCATGACAATTAAATATCTAATTATGTATAGATAGATAATAATATTCATATAGTTATATATATATATAATTAATTTTTATAATTATATAATATATAACGAGTTATATTTGTAACTTAAAATAATTATAATTTATTCTATATAAATTATCGATTATTAATAGTATACTCCTTATGTATAATTAATTTATATACTGAAATGGGGATATCACATTTCTTCCTCACTTCCAAAGCATTTACATCTTATAACCAACCAATCCTATAAGGACAAGGATGTCTCACTCTCTTCAAACCAAGTTGTTGAACCATCTCCTTGACAATAATGTTATTAGTACTACCACCATCCACAATCATATTGCAGATTTTACCACTAGACTTGCAATGAGTTCTAAACAAATTACTTCTTTGACAAGGTTATAATACCTTCTTGCTAAATAGTACTCGCTAAGCCAAAAAATTCTCCCCTTCTTCCCTAGGTTCATTGACATGGTCTTCAACTTCATTCACCATAGAATCACTCCTATCACCAGCCTTCTAGGAACATTCATAAGATAATACATCCTTCACCACATGTGTAGCAAGTACCCTTAAATTAACCTCTACCTATTCTTTACTTATGCTCAATAGGTTCTGGTTCACCTTCTACACTCAGTTTATCCTTTTCTAAGTGATCCTGCTTCTCCTTCCCTCAAGAACTACCTTGATTTCTCCTCTTCAACTTACCATCTTCCTTCAGAGCATAATGATAAGTATCCTCAATAGAAGCAATATTCAACATATAAATCTCATCTTGAATATTTAATCTCAAACCATTAATGTACCAAGCCACCTTCTCCTTAGAAATTTCTCCATGTCCAAACTAAATAGTCAACTTGTAAAATTCCTTGGTATAGTCCTTCACAAAAAAATCCTTCTATTTCATATTTTGCAACCTCTTAAACAATTAGCAGAAATAAACTTAGCCTTCAACTTAGTCACCATCAATCTCCAAAGAGTGATCTTCATTTCAACTTCTTCAACTTCTCTATCTCTTTGTAATTCTTTCCACCAAAGAGAAACATGTCCTTTCAACTTAGTTTGTGCCAACCTCACTCTAAGTGGATCTCCAATATCCTCTAACTCAAAGTAATCTTCAAATTCACCAATCCAATAAATTAGGTCTTCAAGATTCAAAGTACTTAAGAAATTACAAATATCCATCTTATGCTTCAGCTTCAACCAAGTGTCAAATCTATTCGGTTGACCAATTCTATCTTCCATAGATCACTCCATATGAGTAGTTCTATCTTCACCAGTTGATCTAGCAACCTTGAAGTCTTCAACAACTTCCTCATAACTATCTTTAGAACTCATGTTCCAAGTTACACCAACTATATCCCTCATGATCTCATTCTTCATAAACTCCATCTAAGATCTGATGTTTATTTTAACTTTCTCTGAGATCCTTGCTTCCACAACATCACAGAGATCTTCAATCATCCTAGGGTCCAATCTTATTGGAGGCATCTTCAAATATGTTCGCAAACCCTCTACAAAAATCTACAAGATCAACCAATTCCTTTCTCTAATAACTTTCACCCCAAGTCCTAGTGCAAACTACCTCAACTTTGGCTATTTATCTACACGGTAAGGAAAAAATGCTCTAATACCATTTGATGAACTACAAGGAAGGATAATCCCAAAAGGAGATGTCCTAGTCCCCAAAAAATTAACCACATGATGGAAACACAACACACTATATGGGATTTGATACCAAACTCAACTCTTTATTCAATAAATAGTTGATTACATGCAATGTGTTGGGATGTAAGGCCTTCTCAATTATGACCAAATGTAAAAAGAAAGTAATAGATCTTAGAGACACCTCAAGATCCAATCCCAAAACCTGGCTAGCTAGATCTATAACACAACTTGACACTTTAGTAGAAACCTCTAGTAAGATCTGAACTTCTACTTGCAAGCCACCAAGAAATCTCCTTGTTTCTCAAGCCACAACTAGTAGCTCTGCTTCAGTTTGTGTTAGCATGAATGCTAATGATACTACATTGGAGGAGTATCCTAATCATTTAAGAGTATTGACATGTTGCATTCATGACTATGTTTTTCATTGATGTTAGCATAGAATTGTTTTGTAAAGACTGGGAGAATAGCAGTCATAGATCTTACTAGTACAAACAACAGTTTGATTTTATGGTGATGCACAATTAACAACATGCTCTAGACTATATCTTGATGATGTGGTTAAGTTCATAGAGTCTAAATTGAAGGAGTATGATAGTTGTACTTGAATTACTAAGAGAAATACAAAAATAGAGTATTGGAGAACAATGCTATGGTGTTTGATTGTTATCTTACATCTGAGATGCAATAAAGAAGTGTATAGTCACATAGTGAGAAAGAAAATCATATGATGATGTTAGTGAATGTACAAGCCTTGAAGTCACATGTGTAAATTTTTGTATAGACTATGAGCTGACAGTGTTATTGTAATTGTGAAGTAATTAATTATCTTATTATAATTAATTTGGAAAGCCTCAAGGCTAACTCAAAGAATTATTTTTAAGATAGGGTATAAAGGAAAGATGTTTTCCTTGTTTGTAAAGTTGCATTGTATGAAGTGGAATGCGAAGTAAGTAAGGAAGTACGAACAAGATCAAAGTATTTGGTAAAATAGTGTATAAGTGATCCAAGGGATTCTTGGATGTGAAGTTCATAATTTGGTGACAAGATTAGAAGGATAAAAAGTCTGATTGATAGGATAGAGAAAGAGGAAGGAAATACATGTCATTTTGATTATTTTGCAAGGAATAATACATAGATCATTTGGATAGTGGGTTCATTGGTCTTAACTTTGAAGTTGTTTGGGTAGTGGGTCCAACTGCCTTCCACAACTCCCAACAGGGATTCAAAGTCTCCTAACAAGGACTCATATGTACTAAATATTTTAATAGACTCCTAATAGGGTCCATCCTCTAAGAAGGAATATTTATATTAGTATATCATCTTGTGGATACCATCCCTACTAGGGTTTTCCCTTCGATCAAGGGTTTACCTAGTTAACATATCTAGTCTTAATTGTGTATGAGTATCTTGTTGTTGTTTTAGTTTATATTACTCATATGGTTAAGTTTGTTTAAGGTTGATAATTGTGATAATAGTTGGATAACTAATTCACCCCAACCCCCCCGCCCTCTCAGTTATATTAGTGGACTATATATTCTAATAGTTTGCTCCTCTCAAATAGTATGTGTTGAAAGACAATGATTTAAGACTCCACAATGCCCTCTACTTAAACCCAACTAAGTCAAAAGTCAACCTAGAGAGTTACAAATTAAACAAAGCCTTATATTGAATGCATATTTAAGCCACAAGTCAACCTACAATAGATATTAAATACCAAAGGCCTTAGAAGGCTTACAACACCCATTAAATACACCTAGGACAAATAACCAAGATCGAAATAGGTCCACACACACTCCCATGATCATTCCACATCACAATCACACTCATACATTAAATGCACCAAGACAATTGATTGCATCGACAAGAACTCCATTTAGTAAGCCCAAACTGCCAAGTGTTATCAAGCACCAACTAGGCATGATCAAGTTCCCTCAAGCATTATAGACCTCCTTCAATTTTTTAGAAACCAACACACACTGAGAAATAGAATATATGCCAGGTAATAGTGTAGATTTCAAGAAAGCCTTTAGTGACTAAGCTCCTCAACCAACACTACACACAAGAACTACCCAATAATGATCAAGCACCAATCCTTCGACAACTGAGTTCTCCAACACCAAGGTGAAACCACTTCACTATCATGCAAGATTTCCAAATTTCTTAGGATTCTCTTGAATTAAGATAACTTGTGGGCCTTTAGAGGCAGTTTCATAATGGGTGAATACACCAAAATGTGGTGCCAAAAAGATGACACCTCTTTCTTTCTTCTTGAAAATTTCCAATAGCATGCACACACTATAGTTCGTACATACTATAACCCACACACACACACACAATGGCTTGGTTCTAGGCATGTTGAACCTAGGCCATAACACATGTGCACTATTGGAAATCACATAGAACAATAGAAACCCCTACTCTTTGGCCCCCCCTCTTTCCCTCTCCCTCCCCCCTCTCTTCCTACCCTATCCTCTCTCTCTCCTCGCCCCCTCCCTCCCCCCATCCCTCTCCCCCTACCCATCCTCTCTCTCTTTCTTTGCATTCTATCTTGTACTCTTTCCCTCATCTCCTACTCTCTCTCTCTCTCTCTCTCTCTCTCTCTCTCTCTCTCTCTCTCTCTCTCCTAACATTTTTAGCACTATTTTTATTTCTCCCACTCTCCTTCCTTTCTTACTACCCCATCCGATCTCTCTTTCTTTGCATCCTATCCCATACTCTACTCTTCCCCCCCCCTCTCTCTCTCTCTCTCTATCTCTCTCTCTCTCTCTTCCCCCCCTCTCCCATCCCCTACTCTATGTCCCTCTCTCTCTATTTATGCATCCTCTCCCATGTACTCTTTGAACCTCCATCCTCTACTCTCTCTCTCTCTCTCTCTCTCTCTCTCTCTCTCTCTCCACACCTCCCTCCCTCCTATCCACTACTCACTTTCTCTCCCTCTCCTTGCCTCCCTCTTCCTCCCTCCCTTTGCCCCCCCCTCTCTCTCTCTCTCTCTCTCTATATATATATATATATATATATATATATATATATATATATCTCACTCTCTCTCTCCATCATCCCCTACTTATGTCCTTCTCTCTCTTTGTATGCATCCTATCCCATGTACTCTTTCAATCCCCATCCCATACTCTCTCTCTCTCTCTCTCTCTCTATCTCTCCCTTATCCACTAACCCCTCTCTCTCCCTCTCCCTTCGTATCTCTCTCACTCCCTCCCTCCCTCTCGCTCTCCCATCCCCTACTCTATGTCCCTCTCTCCCTTTTTGTGCATCCTATCCCATGTACTCTTTGAACGCACATCTCCTACTCTCTCTCTCATCCCCTACTCTATGTCCCCCCCCCCCTCTCTCTCTATATGTGTATCCTATCCCACATACTCTTTGAACCCCCATTCCTCTCTCTCTTTCTCTCAATTTCTCCCTCCCCCCCTCTCTATCCCTCTTCCTCACCCCTACTCTCTCTCTCTCTCTCAATTTCTTCCTCCCTCTCTCTCATCCCCTAGTCTATGTCCCCCTCTCTCTTTATATGTATCCTATCCCACGTACTCTTTGAACCCCCATTCCCTACTCTCTCTCTCTCTCTCTCTCTCTCTCTCTCTCTCTCTCTCTCTCTCTCTCTCTCTATTTATCTCTCTCTCCTCCCTTTCTTCCTATCCATTCCCTACTCTCTATTACTCTCTCACTCTACCTTAACCCCCTCCTCTTTGCATCATGTCCTATGCTCTTTCCCCATTCCCTTCTTTCTCTTTAGCCTTCTCTCTACATCCTTTCTCTTAGTCTTCATCATATCCCCTACTCTCTCCCCATCCTCTACTCTCGCTCTCTCTCACACTCTCTATCCTCTCTCATTAACTCTCTCCCTATCCATCCTATCTATTGAAATACAAAGCTTACAAAGTGTGTATGCACTATAGTGCATATTCACTATTTAAGCCTTAAATTTAAAAATAATTTAAATAGTATGCACACACACTATATCGTATATGCAATATTGTGCATACATGCTATCTAAAGCATTGAATAAAACCAAGCCTAAGGCTTGGATTTGACTTGGGGATCCAACCCAAAGGTTTGGAGGCTCTAAACTGGTTTGAAACATGTTTTGCAACAAGCATACAAAAAATACTTGATTTTTCTTTTGTGCTCTCCTTCAAGTTTCCTTGTCGTTCAGAATCAATAAAATTAGGTTACATAATATTATAGATCTATGTGTTAGCTAAATAACCATATAATTTATTTAAAATTCATATTATCAAGCCTTTCAACTATAATTTCTTTTGAATGTATGTTCATTTTCTCTCAAAAACCAACATGTACTAATTGGGCTGTATATTTTAGCTCATTCATCAAATTTTACAAGTTAGTTTTTTAGAAACTAGACTCCATTCTGCACACTATGGGAAAAAATATTTTGATTTTGGAATAGTTTTCAATAATTTCTAGGGGAGCACACATATATTTTATATTTTTGGGATGTGTCCACTTACAAAATTCATATTAAAAAATATGCATTATAAAATTACCTAAAATTTTTGGGATAAACTAAACGGTATCATGTAAATTTTGACAAGAGTGATTAAAGAATTTCAAAATAAAAGTTAAAATTTTAGGGGGGCCACACTTTGCACTATGTTATCTTTTTTCTGAAAAAATAGTACCACTTTTTGTGGCCCCCTTTCTTGAGGGCCTAAAACTAAATCATTTTGAAAAAAAATAAGTAGTTTAGAAACTAGATTCAGAAGACTACTACTTTTTTTTTTTTTCATATCTTAAATTTATAGTGTAACTATCTTCGAATTCTTGTTGAAGTTTAGAAATTGCTGATTTTAGAAAAGAAGTGGCCACTTATACCCTCCTTTTGGCACAACAACTTTGTGCACTTACCCTAACAAATAATTGGTTATAAGGGGTGTCTTGAGGATGACATATTTATTAACTTGTTGATCATAAATGTTGAGCCTAAAATTCTCTATTTGATGAATACTAGTTGTGAATGATACTTTAAATTCTTCATGTAGATGTCAACTTCTAATTTTCCCTCATAGTTGCATTAAAGAAGCTATGAAGGTCTTGGAAATAAAGATCAATGATATTTTTTGTAGCAAGAATAATATCAACCAATTTCTCAATATACTTTGAAACATATGGTTATTGTTTGGGGGTAGATCACACTTGATAGGTTGCCAAAATCTATTTTGATGATGATGAATTAATCAGTTTCAATTATGTTAGATGGTGACTATCTTGTAATAGAGGCATGCTATAAAACTAATCTGAACATCTCATCCCTCTTTCTAGGGTTTTTTTTGAGTTAGGCACAATGTTGGAGGCTAAATGGCTAGTCACATCTTGTGTTTGAGAGGAATAGAGAGGGGGCCTGGAAGAAATGCCAGTCAAGGCAAGGAAAAGGATAGATTTAATGGTGTGGGAAGAAAATATCCTAGATTGGTAAAGGGGACCCTTCTATTCATTAGTTTCTTGGATGAAATGTGTGTGGGAATCTTGAGGGGTGTAGAGCAATTGTAGGTATAAGCCTTGGTCGCATCAAGGACTAGACCTTAAAGTCAAAGAAGCCTACAAGAATAGATGGGAGGCTATCTAGGGAGAAGGAGAGCATAAGAATTAATGAGGATGACCAGTGAGAAACATAAAGGTAAAGAGGATTGAGTTTGGGGGTGAGGTCTTCTAATCAAGAACAATAACGATATTTTATTTAGTGGAATCAGGTTGTGTTTTTTGGTTGGGATATGTCATGATAGACTTATTTTTCATTGAACATTTTTTTTATGATAATATATTATGTAATGTATATTTGCACAATTGGTGTGCTTACAAGATCTCTGACTATATTTTGACCTATGGGTTTAGGGACTGACTTTTTTATAGTTGGGTTGGGGGTACTAGTTTTTCTCCTTTCGGTTATTACAAATGAATTTTGATTTACAATGGTATTTAAAATGTATGTATGTATATTTCAAAAATTAATATTAAAACTAAACTTTAGTGATGATTTTTTTGATGATAGTTAATTGTTTGTATTATACAATTAATTAATTTTTTTTTAAAAGATATTATAAATTATTTAGAGATACAATGATTCTATTGACATAGATGGGTAGATAAGCACCTTTATGTTATAATTCTCTGAATAGTATTTTATCTAATCTTCACAACAAACCTCAAAGTCGATTATTCAATAAGAATATTTGTTTAAAGGTTTATTTAAATAAATAAATTGATATTGTGTGATTATAGATAATCTAATTTAGTTAAATTTAAGATAACATTTCATTTAATAAAATGTATAAGCTATTTTATAATGGGTGTTGATCTTTCATAGCTAATACTAGTTTTTTTTCTTTATGGTCATTGCAAAAGAAATTTGATTTATACTAATGTTTAAAATGAATGTTGCATATTTCAATAAAATTAATATTAAAACTAAACTTTATCAATAAAAGAATGTTTGATGATAGCTAATTATTTATATTATCTAAATAATTTAATTTATTTTTTTAGGATATTAGAATAGCTATAGTTCTCAACCCTTTTATGTCTACATTCTCTTCTACTACAATGAAGCTTTTGGAGAGGGTTTGAAAAGTCTTGTCAACCCTTTAACACTATGCAACATCATCATTAGGATGATGCTAGAAGGAAATGACAAACTTTTTCAATTAGATTTGATTATTTATTATAAAAATGATAAATGTCTAAAAAATAAACTTGCTTAATGGTTATTAAATGATAAATGATTTGGTTATTAAAATAAATATTATAGGAATTAATCTAACTCACTTAATGTTCACAAAGTATGCTTTAATGAATTGTAATTTTTCAAAGCTATAAATTCTTTTCTATTTGTTAGAGGTGACTCTCTCATATGATCCTTAGGTATTTTTAGACTTTGGTTTTCATTATTTTAGTAAGAAATTTTAAAATAAATAGAAACAAATAATTAAATGAGGAAACCTTGACTAGATTAAATAAAAAAAATCTAAAACTAATCAAAATAAATAATGAGATGATGGAAACAAAATAAAATAGTATATGAAATTGAATAAGATAAAATATTTTAGTTCCACATACAACATTAAGTGCATATAGTAAATAATGTATAAATTATAAATTACATGTCATGTTTTAAATAACACATGCAAAAATAGATTGAAAATTGAGCATAAAATCTAATGAAATTTTTTACTTTTCATCTTAATCAAAATATATTGAAAATATATTATTCTTTATTAATAATGAAATTAAATCTTTTATCGATAAAATAAATACTGAAAAATAATAATTTGATCCATTTTTTGGTTGATTCTAGATTTATATGTCATTACAAAAAGTAAAATATATTACTATTTTTTATAAAAGGAAAATAGGTTTTAAAAGGACTTGAAACCCTTTACATCAAAACATACTAGTAAAAAAACAACAACAACAAACCAAAATAGGACAACCATAAAACATCGACAATAAAAAATAGAGGAAAAAGAGACCTTATAATTTTCTAGCACACTTCCATACTTTTTAATCAATTCATCATTTATTCTCAAAACCCTATTGACCACACTATCTCTTTAATCAGTTGATCATTTATAAATTTCTAGCATGCTAGCTAGATCTATACAAATTTACATAATCAATAGTGACAGAGGGAGGATACATGGTGGAACCTTGGGAAAGGGGAGTAAAAAGCTGAGAAAAATTGTGTAGTGTCCAGTCGGTCTCCCTAGTCAAGGGAGAACCCTTCTTAGAGTCATTCAAGACAACCACTATTTCTCTCTCTCTCTCTCTCTCTCTCTCTCTCTCTCTCTCTCTCTCTCGGGGTTGGGTATAATCATAATGGCTAAACTAGAGGAGGTCTTAAGAGTGGCTAGGATGTAAATCTTCCTCATGAAGGGAGAAATTGTTTTAAAAACCTACTTGTTTAGGTCAAGCACAAGGTGATGGGAGGACTAAAGGGTGATATTCTAATGGAATTTATAGAGTCTAAATAAAAGACACTGGTGTTTAGACATTTTAGTTATGCAACACTATGTAAAATTCTTGCTTTGTGATTATTTCTCGCTTTGTTCTTACATCAATTTATTTTTCTAGAACACCTCTCAAGTGGAGGTATTTGCATTACCTTTTACAAAATATGTCAAATAATAGTGTGGATTGTTAGGCCTTTATGTAATAATAAACACTTAACAATTTCTTTCCTAAAATTTTAATTTACTTTTAGTTTTTTAAAGTGAGGAGCATGAGGTCCTCTCCCTTTTCATTGATAAACTAAGTTCACAACTAACATAGATAAGAAGAATAGTTTCCCAAAATTATATTCAAGTTTTTAGTGAAATTTTTTAATTTGGAACTTGAATAATAAGGGCTTGTTTGGCTACTATCATTAGAAAATGTTGTATTTTTTTGTATTTAGAATTTGTATTATTAGATTTGTAAATTTGTAATTTGGTTTTGTTGAGAAAGAAAAAAAATAAAAATTTGATTTAGTTTCAATTGGAAATTCCAATTCCACCTCACGTGATGGAATTAACAAAACCTCATTTCAAATCAAAATGGGAATTTGAAACTCATATTCCAATTACAGTTTTACACATTCAAATTGAGGATTAAATATTTTCAAAATTAGTTTCTACCAATTTTGGTTCAATTCTATAGAATTCTAAAAAATATCCTTATTTGGGAAGAGCCTATGAGATATGTAATTGATTCTTTGATTTTTTCAATAAAATAAAAGTTCTACTTGTCATATTTGTCTTGTCCTCATAAATGGAGCCCACTCTATTAAACCACTCCATTGTGGGTGGATCTTTCACAACATTCAAAGTTACAAATGTACTAGATCTAGGTAAATGAATATGAATGATGCAAGCAATAGCAAATAGATTGATGTATATTTATCAACATGATCATGGTCTTCTCATTCTCACTTTAACAAAACACTATTGTGTGTGTAATTTTCCCTATTTGAATTAGGATTTAATGATAGGTAATTACAAGTTATTTTAGCATAATAAAAGTTCAAGGGGCATGTAATGAAGAGTTATGACTCACACAATATATGATACAAAAGGGAAAAGAGTTAATTTTAAGAGGAACATGAATGGAGCAAGGAAAAGTGAAAAGTAAAAACTAGAGTGATCAAGTTGGAATTGGAGAAGATTTCAGAAGAAAATTAAATTCAAAATAAAATAATAATTTAGATTAGTTAAGGAGAAATTAAGAAAGTAGAAAGGACACCACTCATGGGAAGATATATTGAGAAGTTGTAGAGTGCATTTATAGGGATCAAATTTTTATATCATACTTATACTTGCACATCTGTGAATGACAAGAAAAAAAGGATGATCATCAAAGAGAGGTTTTGTAACAAAATTTTAAGAAGATTTTGTTACAAAATTGTAAGAAGATTTTGTAACATAATTTTTTGAATAATAAAATGTACATATTAAAGAGGACCATGGTCAGGTATAAAATAGAAATATATGCAAATATAAATGAAATATATATGCAGAGTTAGAAGAATATGTTAACGTAATATGAATAGGAAAGTACATCCATACTTAAAGGAGAAGTATAAAGGAACACATAGTTTGTAGGTGTATATCAAGAAAGAAAGAATGGTATATAAAATCAAGACGCGGCTCCTTCAAAATTCTAGAGTTATGGATGATTGTGACTTGTCCAAAGGGTGATAATTGTGAAAGGGTTAACTTGTGACCATTGCAAAGGGGTAGTCATAGTAAAGACATGTTACTTTTCCCCAAACTGGAAGATATAAATGGGAGAAGGTTTCATTAGAGGAGGACATCAGATGGAGATAAATTTGGAGTAATATATCATTCTCAAAAGCAACAATGAAAAGTGGTGACTCGATTCAAATGATATATGGTGACTCTTTTAATAATAAAATATAAAGGAGGATTTATTCAAGTAGTGATAGATCTCCTATTAGTCATCAATCATGCATTTACAAAAGAACTTAAGAAATTAAGAAAAAACTCAACTATAAAATAACCCGATCAAACCAACATTTATTCAAATTACACATATATAAAACTAGCACTTGTTACCTCATCATCTAATCAACAATATCTTAATCATCACTCACCAAGGTCTCAAATCATAAAATCAACAAAATTTAGTAATTCAATCAATTGAACAAGAAAACATTCCTATTTAAAGAAGAAAATTAATTGATCCTGTATAATTCCATAATAATATACGTATAATTTGTAGTAATTAATATTCAAACTTGGCTTAGAAGTAACCATCTGATACTCTTTTTAGATCAGTTCTATAATGAACCTTGATTAAGTTATTTATTAAATAATGAAACTAGACCATTATGTTCTTAATATTAATGATATGAAAAAAATTATGCATTCATTATTCATTAATCAAATTAATACAATTTATTCATCAATTTATTCCTATATATGAATTAACATTTTTTAAATCGTTCAATAATATTTCATTCCACAACATTAAAATGTTGATACTTTCTTATTTTAATAAAATCTTACTTCCTACTATTAAAGATGATGTCAATCCATCATTATCATTGACCATGAGAATGTGATTTATGACATACCAAGTGTAGTTACTCAGCAAGGTATAGTCACATGTTATTAAATTAGGAAGGGGTTTGAACACCAATGTAAATGATAAATGAATCATAAAAAAACCAATTAATTTTCAAATTAACACATAAGATATGGGTTGTGTGAACTATCATAATTTCTATGGGTCATGTCACTTGTGGGGCCCCAATCACATATTTTTAATGCCTAAGATGTAAGTAAGGGCATCATACATTGTGGGGAGTCAAACACTAATTTAACCACATAAGAAGTTGATTGGTTCATCCATGTCATAAGCTCATGTCCCTTTAGTCAAAGTAGTGTGACTACATTGAGGTACATTGGTAGTTGGCAAGAAAGATATGAACAATTATTTTTGAATAACTTATTAAGGGGGTGATAGTGTATTTAAGATATGAATGTTTAATTAAGGAAGGTATGAAGGATTATTTATTGAGGAAAGTGTGAATATTTATTTTGTGAATAAATGTTATTTATATGCAAGTAAATGTATAATATGGTGTAGTAGGAAAATGATTAATTATTAAGATCAAGAGAGTTCTTTCGAGAAGAGAGTGATCTTAATATGGTTTTATGGTTAGAATATTTTTTAGATGGTAACATATGCATATATGACAAGGGCCCTAGTTAGAGAATGTCTCTTATAGGAAGGACATTAAATAGAGCACTTCATAGAAGACATAGAAGTAACGAGGGACCTAAGGGTCCCCGAGAGGGTTATCAATCATGATATGGATACATCTTTAAGGTTAGTATTAGGATAGAGGGTAGAATAGTGAAATATAATTTATTGTTTTTTAAATTATAATATTGATTTTTTATGTATTTGTGTATTGATTAGTAGGGACATTACAAGTTCTTCTTATCATTATATATAATCTCACAACTTCATTTGTATATAATATCTATTGAGTTTATGTATTTTTTACAATAATGATATAGTATGTATTTGCATTCATATAATGAGATGTAATTACATATGTCTAATAATGAAATTGTCTAAAATACATCATGTATGAAGGATTGGTGGTGTAAAAAGGGAGTTATAAGATGGTTAATGAAGGGTGCTCCCCTTAATACCACAAACACATAACATAAACAAAGAAATAACAACAATTGGTGAGAACAAAATATAGGCTTCTTATAATCACTGCAAATGCAGAATTACATAATTTGAAATACAATATGCAAACCCACATGAGTGTCTTCTTTACAATAGTTTTCAACACATAGCCACAAAATATCACCCCATAGTTATCCTAGACAATGTATGGGCATTCCTTAAATAGGCATTTTTCAACCACTTAAGAAGTTTCTAGACGTCAAACCCTAACCCTTGAGACCAACTAAATCTAAAATTACATATAGATTAACAGTAACAGATTTCCACAATCCATTTGTAAAGTACTAAGTTTTCTGGATTAGATTGTGTTTGTTTATTTCATCAACGTTTCGGATCACACTACATGATCCATCATCAGGATAAGAAAGTGCAGGGTAGTAAGATATACAGACTGGACCTTTCTCAAGAATTATAAGAAGAGAAGGGGGAAGCTCATAAAACCATGCAATGCTAAAAAATAGAAAAAATAGCAAAAAGGTACCCCCACCAAAAAGTATAAGAAAGAAGAAAAAATGAAAGAAAAAGGTTTAAAAGAAGGAAACTAAACAGAAAAAATAGCTACATATATATAGAAACAACAATTAAAATATATCCTGCCTATATATATATATATATATATACGTATAATAGCTATTAATATATTGGCTATTATATAATAAAATAGCTATATGAGTAATTTATAGCTATGTAACCACTTACAATAGCTAATGGATCAAAATATAGCTATATAAAAGAAAAATATGACATACTATAAATGAAATATATGAATAAATAAGAAATATGTATATCTAGGATATATATGCCAATATATATATATGTCTATATGCAAAATAAGTAAAATATACAAGACATATATATATATATATATATATATATATAAAGGGTTGAAAAAAACAACAATCTATATGTACACCATTTTTATGAATACAGGAAAGTGAAATTGACCAAAACTAAATAGAGAAATGAATAAAAATAAATAAGAAGGAAGAAAATGCCATGCATGTAGGGATAAAGGAGAAAATTCTTACCTACTTAGTAGACTAGATAACAAGGAAAGAGCAGAAGAATCGGTAGGAGGATGCACAAGAAAGGAGAAAACCACGTGAAAAAATAAACAACACTAGAGACAACAGGACACTAAAATAAAAGAAACCACGGTGCCTAAGCACAAAACCCACTCACAAGAAAGTAGCAAGAAGTGTGCCCTGGAGAGAGAGAGAGAGAGAGAGAGAGAGAGAGAGAGAGAGAGAACACTGCCCACCATGGAAGAAGAACCAAGCACCAAGAAGGAAAGAGGAGAAGAGAGTGGGGAAAAAAGAGAATGAGAAGAGGAAACCGTGGAACAAAAGAACTAGAAGAGCAAGCAAGAAGGGAAATCGAGAAAGCATCAAAGGTGGTGGAGTCTTTCAAGTGTGCTCGAATGGAGGTTGTCAAGGGTATCAAGCAAGGGGCACCACGAATGGTTAATGGACCACCCATCATCCCGATTGAGGTTAATGGGATGATAGCTAATGGCAATAGCCTCCTTTAACTTCCTTTTGAAAAGATTGTCCTCTTTTGATAGGATTTTGGTATTCTCCAAACAAATATGATGCTTGGTGGAAGTTGAGTGCTCAGCTAGGGCGGATTTTAGTATCCTCTCATGCTTGATGTCAGCACTGTGTTCTTGGATCCTTGTGATGACAGAGCGACCAGTTTCACCAATGTAGGGCATGCCACATGAGCACTCAATCTTGTAGACCCCTGAGTCTAGAAGAGAGTTATATGAATCCTTGAGCGGGGGGATACAATTTCTTAACTTAGAAAGGGGTTTGAAGGCTACCTGGATGCCCTTTCTAGCCAAGATTTTGCCAATTTTTTGGGAGATGCCCTCAACAAAAGGAAGAGAAGCGAGAAGGGGAGGTGGGTTAGAGGAGATCTTATGACTGATGCCAGAAAGATAAGAGGACTTGGCTTGGGTGAGGGCCTTGGAGATTTGCCTATGAGAGTACCCGTTGAACTTAAAAACTTTTTTCAGATGATCAAGCTCTTGGGGTAAGTTATCAGCATCGCAAATTCTATAAGCTCTAAGGGAAAGAGTCTTGAGGATACCAACTTTCTGGGATGGGTGGTGGTGGGAAGAAGAATGGAGGTAAAGATCGGTGTGGGTGGCTTTATGATACACTCGACGATCGAAGGTACCATCAGGCTTCTTCATGATGAGGACGTCGAGGAAGGGCAACTGGTTGCCAGATTCAAGCTCCTTGGTGAAGGAAATGGTGGGGGCAAGCTTGTTGATGTGTTCGAGAAACTCCTCAAGTTTTTCCAGCCCATGTGGCCAGCACACGTTGGTGTCATCAACTTGATACACCTTTTACATAGGTGTGTGCACCAAGTTGGTGTACAAAAATGTGGACATCCCACCAAAAAAAATGACAACACAATCAGGTTTTTTAAATTTATATTACTGAAAGCCCACTCAGGTTTCTTAAAACCTAATCTAGTTGTAAGAAGCAGAAATAATTGTTGGTACTTGCATTTGAGGATATTTTTATATCCTCAAATGACAACAATAATGTGGAGGCAATAGTGAGAGGGAAAAACCTAATTGGGTCTATAAAAAATTAGTTTTTAAAAAAAAAATTGTCCATGGAGTCCCACAAACAAGGTATGTATTCATTCTCTTTATCATTTATGTATTTTTTCATCATAATTTATAATGTGTTCTTATAATTTGTAATTTTTGTAATTTAAAAAAAAAATGAATATCAGATACATCAACGAATCCAAGGAAAAAAGGTAGAGCCAAAAGACCACCTCCAACACAAATACCACAATCAAACCCTCCACCCACAATGAGACAACCACAAAACACTCCATCCATTGTGATACAAATACAAAACCCTTCACTTGTTGCAACATAGGCACAAACCCCTCCACTTAATGTTCCTATTCAATAACTATCACCACCTATAAGCCCTCATGGCATACCATTACATCATTTAAATACTACACAAGAGGACCTCATAAACCACCTTGCACAAAATAGTTCTCACATTGCCCAAATGATCAATAGGGTGTGGTAATCTACACTTTCTCACCACTCAACCCTAGCAAATACACTTGAACAAATGAACCAAAAATATGAATGAGGTGTCTAGAGAGGTTATGAAATGGGGTTCATGGAGGGATAGGTGTCAGACATTTTATGTCGATGGATTATCATATCAGCAAGTGAAAGATAAGCACATAAAGAAAGATATTATATGTTCTCTTTTCACTAATCCTATATCTAGAAAATCCCTATTACACACTGTTGGTGTTTTAAAACTACTAAGCAACAAAATTCTTAATACCAACATGATAATACTCACACAGTCTAAAGACTAGCCAATTCTTATTATCAATTGTATGTGCAAATCATTTGGGCCCAACTTCTACAAAACCAAGGGTGGTTTTCTACTCTTTTGGCTCTGTAAAACTAGGGTGGGTATACCCAAGGATGATAAAAGACTGGGAAAATTGTATGAGAATTATTTTAGTTTCATTCTAATTCTCATCTTAAATTCTCCAATACATGTGCAATTATTGATACTTTAATAAACACATCCCATATAACAGATATGGCCAAAAATCTTCTATAGGTCTGTAGATGTTCTCAGCAATAATGACTAACTAAAGCTAAAACATTCCATGTAGACACGTATAGGCCAACTTTGAATATCTTCAAGGAATAAAAGTAAAAATTGATTTGATGTTGCATTTTGACAACCATTTGTGATGCCTTTCTCTTTCAGCTGGATCAAATTTGACCAGTGCCTAATCCATTGGGGTTCATAGTCTATGGAAAATTCTTAGATCTAATTTGTTGCCTTACAAAAAAATATATCAGAAATTCTTATCATAGTTTATCATTCAAAACCCTTTCCACTACTATAGAAACCTTATAACATTCACCAAAGCTTTTACTTAATCCACTGAATTAATAGCAGTGATAAAAAGATATGCAACCTAACTATATTGCATTCAATTGCACAAGCCTTTACTTATACAATATCAAGATAACCAAGTAAATAAAAGGAGACAAGATTCAAAAAGAACTGATATGGGGACAGTTCTTAATTTGTATTCATTTTCCTTGAAAATTGTATACAATTTATAGTAGACTCAGAATGACCTTCAGAAAGAAACACAACTCATTCTATATTCATGTATTCTTAGAGAAATTACAAAGAAGATACATCACAAACTTGCTTCAAAAAAACAATGGACCAAAGATAGACTAAGTATATCACTTAAAAAAATAGAATTCAAACCCTTTCTCTAGCCTTGGAATCTCACTTATATACCGTGAGATGCAACAAACTTAAGGCTAAGAGAAACTAACAAGTTTCTTTTACAAGGAATATTTACATACACCTATCACAAAATGACAAAAATGTGGGTAATAGAAGATATCTAAATCAAAACATTCTTTAAGGTGGGTTAGCTTCTATTACATGTTCTAGTGTTGCCTAGTTGGCTATTGATCTGATTTCTCTTCATAAGCAACTACCAAATTAGCTAATGATGAAGCTTGTTCTGACGATGGCACATTAATTTCCACCTGTGGGCTTTGACCATCTTTATTTTGTAATGTGGGAGTAACTTCTACCTTTTCCCTTTCTTTAATTTTTTTGGCATCTTGTGGTCCCAATTCTACAACTAAAGTGACAGATTTTTCTTGTCTTCTTCTTCTAATTGGGTTTGAGTAGTGATGGTATCAATGATTTGGACTTCCTCACCTTGCACCTCATCACTATCAGTTTCATCTACATCAAACTATTCACTAGAAGCCATTTCTTCTATCCACCTGTCCAATAATGTGTCATCTAGCCAATTGAATTGCAAAATATCCTTCTATTTCCTTATTATATAATCAGCCTCATTATCAATATCAACAAATTCCTATTTTAAAGAATCAAAGAATATTTTGGCTTTCAACATTTCTTCTGTTGTGGTGGCCCACCATGCATGCCCTGTTTCATTTATGATTTGATTCATTCTTAAACAAAATAAATCATCAAGTTCCTTCACCCATTCCTCTTTGCTTTTCAAACTATTTTTCTTATCTAGGGCATGAGGAAATAAATTGAATTTTTGGCTCTTATATTTGTCTAAGTAGCCTATTATTATCTTCTATAAATGTATCCTTTTTCTATCAAAATCAACAAGATCAGAAACAATGTCAAAGGTTTTTTCAATCTGATCATGAGAATTATTTATAACAGATAAACACAACAAGGTCACTGCTTTCTCCCTTCTTAACCATTTGTTCACAATAGGCTTTAGAGCCTCATCATTTGCTTTTAACTCCTCCCAAATGTTAACCACCCTGACCAATTGATCATGGATTAGTGGCCATTCAAATTTGTCTCCCAGATATATAAGAGCTTTTCTTAGTTTATCTTCATATTTAGATTCCAGCTCTATATGTAAGGCCCATAGTTTAGCCTTCTCTTCTTCAAAATCCTCAATAGTGTAGTATTGTGGCCCTTGGGGTGTATCTAGCATTTCAATGAGGGGGGTAGATTTGAAAGGTTCAACTGGGGGACGAGGGTATATTATTCTAGGCTTGGTGGATTGTCCCAATAGCTTATTCTCAAGCTCAATTCTCTTTTTACCTCTTTATTGTAGGCATCCACCACTGTCTCATACTTGCTCTACAATTCAAACATGACCTGTTCCTCCTTCTTAGCAGTGGCAAAAAGAAACTAGGAAGAATCCACATTCCAATATGTTGCCTATACATGGGAGGTGTCAGCAACCCTTCTTACAAGTATATTGCCCATCAATCTAGACTCATCTAGTTGCAATGATGTGGCTCTAGATCCTCTTTTCAATGACCAACTAACCAATGTAGCTTGATCTTCAATAAATGCAATTCCTTGGAAATCCTTTTTATTTGGGTCTTGCAATTCTAATTTATTTGAAACAGAATTGAAAATTAAGGCATCTGCAATATCCCAATTTGGCAACAATAGTATGTTAGAAGTCTTTACCATTTGCCTTCCCTCTTTAGGGGTAATGTTTTGGAATTCTTTCATCATTTCTTCTTTAATTTGGTTTTGCATGGAAGTTTCATCCATTTCTGGATACTCTGTTTTCATCTTGTTACATTTCTCCTCAAAAATGTTCATGTTTGTCCTCCATGCAAACTGCTGAAAAGCTCTTGATTTCACAAAACTGTCATCAGTCAAAAATTGATGACTTGCTTGTTCTAATACAGGGTCCAATTCCCTACCTCTATAATCAGCTATTGTTAGATTCAAAGTTGGGAGAGGAGGTTCTGGAGGGTTACCTTCATTCAATTCTGCTTGAGTAATAAAAACACCTCCCTGTGATCCCATCTCTTCAACTTGCTCACCTGTGAGCTGCTCTTCTCCAATTCTCAAAGGAGATTGGGTGGGTGAATATTCCTCAACTTGAGGTCTCCCTTCTCTTATTACCTTCTACCTCTTTGGGCTAGGCTCATTAGGTCTCTCCTCTAGAGCTATACTGGTGGATCCCATTATTTGTTTGCCCTTATCTACAGGAGCCCTTTTATTTTGAATTACAGTGTAACCAAGCTTTTTCTGTACAATTATTTGACTAGCTCCTATATTAGGATTGAAAACTAACCTCTTCATGACTTCTCTAGCCTTATTAGGATAAGAATCAATAAAAAAATGTTTCTTCTCATTCATGGTTCCATTATTGTAGGAAAGTTACTCATAAGCTTGTTTATTTTCTCAGCCTCTGAATTAGCATTATCCAAAGGACTATAATTCAGATCAAAACAATGAATGAATTCTAGGACATGGGAGTAAACTCTCCATTTTTCTTTTTTAGTTTCTTGTTCTTGCAATGAGAATTCATTTCTTATAATGTCCTCTGGGAAATATGAATCATGTTTGACCAGTCCCATCTTAATCCTATGCCTCAAAGTCTGATTGAAAAATTCCTTAGAATCACAAAAATTGGGGTGGGAGATAGCCATCATATACTGATCCAAAATTTTGTACAAAAAGAGCCATCCTCCTTTGATAATCACAAACTGATGGGCCACTATGCAAGTAGGGCAAATTGACCCTAGTTGCCTTTTTTACAGGAACATTTCTTCTACTCCTCCTAGTTTCCATAAGATTTCTACCACTCCTACCTTTATGGGCATTTGGTAAGGAAAGACATGAGGACTCCCTTTAAAACCATAAATTTTGAAAACCATAGAAATAGGGTAAGGAATAACATCTCCCCAATTGTGTGAAACTTTCAAATTATGGGGTCTATCCATAGGCCTGATGAGATTCATCAATACCTTAGGGATTTTGGGATTGTCACTCAATATGAGACATCTCAATTTAGAAGCAAAATATCTATCAAATCTAACAAAACTGGCTTTATTTGCATCCCAAGTCATATCTGCGCTCCACAATTGGACTAGCAGCATCTCCCCATTTTCCTTTCTCTTCAATTCCTTCTCATTACCAAAATATGTCACCCCCTTGAACAAGAACATATGCACTAATAGGGTGTAGTGGCCAAAAGTTTTCTCCACTTTGCATCTCACAATTCCAACCAAACCAATGTGAATTTCTTCAGCTAAATAGTGGGCAAAATCAAAAATGACATCTACACCAAAAGAAGCAATTTGAATCATCATATACATAAGATCAATGGGCATGAAATCTTGCTCATCTTCACCAAAAATAAGGCACAGGGTCTTGTATATCTCTACAGCTCGGGAAGTGAAAAGGCTCTTCTTAAAACATTCTTTAGAGGCTACAATAATTACTGGTAGAGTTCCTATAGTACCAATGTGTGCCCTCAATGCACCTCCCCTAGTTACATCTCTCTTTTCTTTGTATTCTTTTTCTAATTCTAGCAAATTGATTAGCATATGGTAATCTAATAATGGTTCTAAGTGAAAAACCTATCTAATTTCTTCAAGGCTAATTTACACTAGAGGCACACCATCATTTCTTTTCACAACCCTAATGGCTTGGTCATAGTTCTTGGTAATGTCTTCTAGCAAGTCATAGTCCATGAAAACACTTGAAACTACTAACTCTCCCAAATCAAAATTCCATATATTGGCATTACGGGCAAACAAATTCCTTTCTGAAAACCACTTCTTAAACAAAAAAGGCCATTTTGATTAGTTACTACATCCCTAACCTAGTTCCCCTTGTCATATAAGCCATCAGCAATTTTAAGCCTAGGGTTTAATGAAATTAACCTTTTAACCTGTCCAAACTCTGTAGTGGATCCTAGGAGTAATTCTAACAAATCATCGTGGAAATTCCTGTCCATATAGTTAACTTGCCCAGAGAATGCTTTCTTAGGAGGCATCTTGATTGTAATGATGGGAATTAGAATGCCATAGAGGTTATATGTGAGTACTTACTTGATTTACCAAAGTTATCCTTCTTTAAACTTCTACAGTTGCTTTCGAACAGATATGGGATTGTTTCACATCTTCACCAAGCTTAACACAATGTGATCGACAAGTTCTTATGCTCAGAGAACATGAAATATTTGTTGGTGTGGGACTATAATGAATGAAAATATTCTAAATTATACTCTCTTTTTTCTCACACGCGAAGCCTCCATTCATCATAAATGCATGGAATAGAAAAATAGAGTAGCATCACACTTCCTTTTAAATCTACACCGTCGATTCTTTGAAAATCCTATGATCTAGGAATGACAACTAAGCTGACTCAATTTTCTTATTAACACATTGGCAGTCAAGTCAATAGAATACCTTCATCTGTACCTTTCCTTCAAGGTTGGGGCTTCAAACTAGGCCCACGGATGACCACAGACTGTGTCATCAAATCACTAACTCTCTATACTTATCTCTTGAGTATCTTTCCATAGCAAGCTAGCGATAACCACTGATCTTGCTTCAATCATATGGTAGATATTTGAAATTACTTTTCAAGGAATCAACGATGGGTCCCTCACTTGCTAACTCACTATACTTATTCATTGCACATCTCTTCATAGTGAGTTAATGAGCATCGTCGATCCAGACTTGATCTTGTGGAGAGAAATTTACTACAATAGTTGTGGGCCATCACTCGCTAACTTGCTATACATAACTTTTAAGCACTTCTTCATAGCGAGTTAATGATGGCCTTTGATCCTGGCTCAATCTCATGATCAAAAATCTTTGTACTTTATACATGGGAAGCAAGTCCATGGTACCATTGTCGCTGAGTTGGTGCAACACATTGAGACATATATATTATCTAATCATCCCATGTCTTGGGCCTTGCTATTTTCTTGACTTTCAGGCTGGTGACTACATCACTACCAAAAAAACAACAAATATCCGGCTAGCGATACAACGACCTCCTGGTAAACAGATGCTGGGAAATGTAGCACAACTTGCATAGAAGTAAAGGCTAAATCTGGATAGGATTTTTTGGGATTCTCTAAATCACTTCTAGCCATAAAAGAATGCCATCTTTTACAATGATTGGGCCCTTTCTATGTCACTACTAGGAAAATAGTGTTATCCCAGCTAGCAATATAGTGACCTTTGATGGATTCTCGATTCCGGTGATAGAAAAAAAAACCCAGCTTGATTGAGAAACCTGCCAATTAATGCTGGTGTCAGAGAAGGTAGCCATGCACATTTATCATACTATGTGGGAACTTTCATTGTCATATCAACCTTTAAAAGGAATGCTACCTTTTTCAAGAATTTGGGCATTCACTATGTCATCACCGGCAACTTGCATGGATTTTTTGATAGCGACTTAGCAAATTGCTAGAGAAACTTGGACGCCCGTGATACCCTTCACAGTTTTCTTCACGTGCTTTCATTTGTAAAACTGACAAGCCTGGGAAAGAACATGTGCCAAAATTTACCTTAAGTCAACATAATTCTTGACACCAGATTTCTCTTTCCAGTATCACAGACACGTGCCAACAGCTCGCTAACTTGCTATATGTAACAATCAAGCATTTTTCCATAGCGAGTTAACAACGACCATAGATTCGAAGAAAATTTGATGGTGGGGTAAAAATTATTTCACAAGGATTGAATCAATGATTTCAACATGGGCAGGAAAGAAAAAATTGCTTAGCCCCCTCCCCCTTTTTTAAACTTTTGCACCAGGGAAAAAATTAAATGGAAAGGAACATGGGGACTAACAAAAAAGATGACTTAGTTAGAAACCTACTCACCATTAATGGATCCCAATCTGAATTTTTTTTTACCTGGACAATGGAATCTTATTATGTAAAAATTCAGACGAATAGTGGCTCTATCTAGGGACATTTAATGCTTTGGATTCAAGTGAGGGCTCAGAATTTCTAGGAGAAGTAGACCACATACAGGCTCCCAGCCGATCAACCACTTACCAAGGGAACAACACATAGGAAAACTGTGCACAAGAACTATACATAGACAAAAGGATTTACAAATATATACAAGAAAACCATAAACTACTGTTCATGGAAATAATAAGTATTTTTAAAGAAAAATACCTCTTGAAGAACTATCCATCAACTAGCAGTTCAAGAATATTGTCTGACAAATATTTGAGTACATAAGAATCCTCACCCCAAGTAGTTTCAATCAAATAAGGGCCTAACTAGATAGGATCAAATTTTCCATGTTTCCCTTTATCTTCAATTTTGGCATTCCACATTAAGACTAGATCTCTATTTTCAAACTTTCTGCTTATCGTTCTTCTATCATAGAGTTTCTTAACTTGCAGTTGCAACTTTTGGTTCTTAAGAGAAGCTTCTCTTCTAGTTTCTGCCAGTCCTACTAGTTCATCCATCCTTTCTTGCATTTCATTTGTAGTATCTTGATCATACAATTGAATGTAATTGTAGAGTCCTATCAAGTTGTTCTGAGGCATTTGTGCTTGAATTCCAAACACTATATCAAATGGACCTACACCAATGGCTTTCTTCACAGTTACCCTGTCAGCCCATATTGCTAACTGTAGCTTGGAATCCCATGCTTTCTTGTTATCATCCAAGGTTATTTTAATGATTTTTAACAGGCTTTTATTGGTGGATTCAACTTGTCCATTTCCTTGTGGATGATAAGGAGAGGATGATAACCTTGTTATTCCATATTTATCAAAAAATTTAATGAATTTCTCAGACTTGAAGCACATAGCATTGTCTATTACAATTTTTTGAGGACAACCAAATCTAGAAATAATATTATTCAATAGGAAATTATTGACAACTTTACTTGTTGCATTTCTTGTGGGGATAGTCTCTACCCACTTTGTAAAGTAGTCAATAGCCACCAGAATTCAAGAGTAGCCATTGCTAGAGTTGGGGAAAATCTCTCCTATGAAATCCAAACCGCACTGTTGAAAGGGTGTTTGAACCTCCACTAGCTTCAATGGAGTATTACTTGAGAACTTTAGTTTTTCAGCAAACCTCTGACAAGGGTCACATTTCCTAATCATAATTTGAGCATCCTTGAAAAGGGAAGGCCACCAAAATCAAGCCCTCATTACTTTGTGTGCAGTAGTTTTGGCCATATATTGTCCTCCACACACTCCATCATGCATTTCCTTCAAGACCTCTTTTGCCTTTTCTTGATCAACACATTTCAACAATACTCCCTCAAATTTCTCCACCATAAATTGCCTTGGACAATTATGTATCTGATGGCTTACAATTTAGTACTCCTCTTTTCATTTTTAGGCAAATGAGGGGGAGAAGCTTCCATGTGTTGTAGGTAATATATAACATTGGTGTACCAATCACATTGATCCATGTCACATAAGTTAGATCTGAGATCATCACTTACCAGATTTATCTAATTAGCCTCTAGATTAGATTCAGCCATGAGTTTAGCCAAACCTTGACCTCTTACTAACTTAGTTATCTATATTTCAATATTGAATTCCTAGATCCTATTGATCCATCTACACCTTCTACCTAATACTTCCTGTTGAGAAAATATATCCTTGATTGTAGCACTAGGTACAAAAGAAATAACAGTAGTACCTACTAGGTAACATATAAAAGCTTTTACAGCCTTTACTAAAGCATATGCTTGTTTTTAATTTATTTCATACTTCAGTGTAGTAGGCTGTAGTGACTTACTAAAAAAGGCAATGGGCTGCTCATATCCTTCTTGATTTTTCTGTAATAAAACTGTAGCTACAGTGTGAAAGGATGCAAAAAAAAAAAATATGCATAGGCTTTGCATAATCTAGAGTTCTCAATACTGGAGCATTTTTTATTGCAGTTTTAATATCCTGGAATGCTTGTGAAGGCTCACCATTCCAATCTATAGTGGCTCCCTTCTTGAGCATCTTTGAGATAGGTCTACTTATTTCAGAAAAATTGGTAACAAACCTTCTAAGAAAATTGACTTGGCTAAAGAAGGATTGAATTCCTTTTACATTCTTTGGCTTGGGGACTTTGTCAATAGCTTCTACTCTCCCAGGGTCTATTTTCACCCCATATTTAGACATTATATGTCCTAGTAATTTGCCTTCTGTCACCCCAAATGTGCATTTCTTTGGGTTCAAGGATACTCCATATTCTAGAGCTTTGATAAAGATTTTCTCCAATTGTCTGCAATGATCCTCAGCCTTCTTAGAATATGTTGTAAGATCATCCTGGTATATAACCATAAATTTGTCAATATAATCATGAAATGCCACATCCATGGCTCTTTGGAAAGTAGCTCCTGCATTAATCAGGCCAAATGGCATCCTTACATATACATATGTTCCCCATGGGGTTGTGAAGGCTATCTTGAATTGTTCACTTTCCTTTACCAAAACTTGATTATATCCAGAGAAACCATCCATCATTGACATTAGCTTAGACCCAGTCACTTGCTGCAACATGGCTTCCATATTGGGTAATCCATAATTGTCCTTCAAAGATGCAATGTTCAAATTCCTAAAATCCACGCATAATATTATATCTCCATTCTTCTTTCTGACAAGTACCAAATTTGAAACCCAGGTGGAATGCCTAATTGGTTTGATTATCCCCCCATCCCTTAGTTTCATCAACTCTTCTTGCATTTTGGGAGCTAGGGTAGGGTTTACTGATCTTTATTTTTGTCTGAAAGGTTTTACATCATCTTTTAATGGCATGACATGCTAGAACAAATCTTCCCTGTAAGCCTTAAGGTCATCATTTGACCATGCAAAAACATGTCTATACTTCCTAAGAAAGTCAATCAATGGTTTTATGATTTTAGCATGCAGGTTTTGGCCAATATAAACTTTTTTGGGAGCTTCACCAGTACCCAAGTTTATCTCTTCTAATTCTTGAGGTCTAGGGTCCTTAACTCCTAGTTTCACTCTATCCTGGTTATCAAAAATACTTTCCAAAACCACTAACCCCTTAGGCACCTTATTGGTTTTCAATTGCATAATCTCTTAGCCAAAAATGGTTTCTTTACCGTCTATGGTTTCAATTAAGTCACTGCAAACCATTTCCTGACCATGGTACTTTTCTTCATTTAACAAGAAATTTATAATGTCTTTGTCATCTTCAAAGACTTGCCAATTTTCAATGTTATCAGGTATGGAAGGTCTATTTTGTACCTCAATTTGAGGTATCCCTACAAATGATATCTCCTTAGGCTTGATTGCTACATTTTCTAACAAATTAGCCATCTTATTTTGAGTCCTATCTCTCCATGAGATATCAAATGCATCAAAAGATTCTATCTGATCCCAAACTGCATTTCTATACTACTTTAATCTCCTATTCTTGGATGCATAAGTTTCCTTTATCTAGGAGATGACTAATTTAGAATCCCCTATCACATGTAACTTCTTAATCCCATGATGTGTGGCAACTTTCAATCGTAGCAATAATGTCTCATATTCTGCAATATTATTTGTGCAAGAAAACTTCAAAGTGAATGAATATCTAAAAGTATTTTGATTAGGGGAGACAAAAACTATCCCTACCCTAGAACCTTCTTTTGAACTTGCCCCATCAAAAAACATTGTCCATAACACTAGTGAGTTAGTGCAACACTCAACTTCATTTTCAATGATAGAAGGTAAATTTTCAGCTTCTTGAATGATCAATTCAGCTATGAAAGCATTCAAACCAGTATCTAAGAAACAAGTGGCATCTTTGTCAATTTCTTCCCCTAAAATGTGATTAACCCTTGGCTCTCTATTTACCCTAATAGCTTTATCCCCTATGTGGAAAGTAGCATAAGTCAAGTCACACTACAGGCTTCCCCCCATGGCAACACTCCATTTTCTGGAGAGTAACATTCCATAATGTGGAGGTATATCCACTACAAGGACAAACATGGTTAACTCAACTTCAGGATATGTAGCTAACTTGAATGGTAAAGCATTTATGGTGCCTATTACTTGGACCTCCCTAGCATCCATTCCTCTACATCTGCCCTATTTGGTGTCCACTTTTAACCCTAAAGTTTCCATTACTTTGAAAGGAATTATGGTGTTAGAAGCCCTTGAGTCTATCATATAGTTTTTTAGGGTTTTCCCTTTTATGATCAGACTGAGGGAAAAAGGGTCAATATTTTCTATGAATGCCACTAAGGAATCATCTAAAAGCATCTGGGGAATTTGGGATATGATACCACTTTCCTCTACTACTAATGAGGTTTTTTGGGCAATAGTTGGTTCTACAACAAAATTATTGTTTCCTATCCCTCCCAACCATGATAGAGCCTTGCTCTTATGTTCTTCAATTCTAAGAAGTTTAGACAAAGGTACTTTTACAGTTATTTGGGACAACATAGATATCATATCAATAGGTTCAACAGTAGTGAGTTTTACAAGAGTACGTGGAGTTGGAATCTTTTGAACAACAGGCACCACTATTTTCTTGATAATATCAGGTTCTGATTTCTTTGGTTGCACAGCTGCTTTTGCTATTTCATATATTTGAAACTGAACCTTCTTTTTTGGTTCCCACTTCTTACCCTTGTTGTCATTGATCTGAGGCACATCTGCATTGACCTTCTTATTTTGATCATTCATCTTATGGGTGATATCTTTGATGAATATATTGGATGGCTTTCCTACATCATTATTTACTATTCTACTTCCCAGATTGTAGTTACTATGGACCTGGGAAATCAATTTTTCTGTGATTCTATCAATCTCCTCTTTGGAGGGAATTCTTAAGCTTGTGTGACCTACATCAGAAGATGTTACACACCTTATCTGTATCATAACCTTCATCATCTTAAAGCACTTGCTAATGATGTAAATGATAAGCAATTCTCTAACTGGTAACATCATTTTTAGGTTCCTTAGAATCAGAATCTATAGAGTCATCACACATGCTCACCATATTGCAACTTATATCATCATGGCTTTTCTCTTCACTTCCTTCTTCAGGCTACACACCTTGATCTTGGGCAAATGACTAAGCAACAACACAATAATCAGTAGAATGAGGGGATTGACATACAATGCACCATGGTACATCATCATTCATATTTATAGTATTCCTTTGCAGGGGATTTGGGGTACCCTTATCCTTCACATTTTGTGTTTGGTTGGGGACTGGCTTACCATCTTTCTACTAGGTGGTGTAAGGGTAGTTTTGCATTCTAGGTTGCCTATTGAAATTGCTATTATTCACAAGAGTTTTCTTAGTAACATTTGGCTTGTTGAAACTAGTGGGATTCATCTGTTTCAGTAATTCCAAAACCTGGCTTATGGTAGGTTCTTCTGAATTCTTTCCCATAGGAGTTTTATCACCCTCCCTCTTGTTATTGTTCTTGGGATTAAAAAGCTTTGGATCATCCCTCCCACCTAGTTTTCCAGATGCCTTCCTATTATTCTCTATATTTACTGCAATTTTATAGGCATCCCTTAAAGTCTTGGGATCCTTATCCCTCAATTGATAAGCCATTTTGCTATCAAAAGCATTGAAATATGTTGTAAGACAGACATCCTCATTTAACCTCATAACTTGAAATAGTCTATACATACCTTTCTAGAGTCTTACATTGAAGTCGAACGTGGACTCATTTGGGTTTTTCTTGATGTTATTGAATTCATTCAACATGAATCCTGCATTAGTGTTGTCTCCATATTGCTCTTTGAACAATTTCTCCAAGTCATTCCAAGAGGTGATACTGTCATCAGGCAACCTCCTAAACCAATCCCTTGCATCCTTAGTTAGTGAATGCACAAACAACTTCATTACCATATCTTCATGTTCAACCTCATAATCATTTAACATGTCAATGAAAATTATCAAATGTTCTTCACCAATAATAGCATTATTCCTAGAGAACTTAACCACGTTGTATATTAAATCAAATGATATGGAATGTGGAGCACCAGGAATACCAGCAAATGATATTTGTCTATACTTTTCTAGGTATACAGGTTTCTTCTAGAAACCAAGAACATTTGAGGTACTTGCTATGTTAGCTTGGCTTAGAGGAGTAGCTTGGGATTGTTGAGGTTGGACAAAGGGGACTTGGGTATTAATGGTGGAAGATGAGGCAAGGGCAGATTGGGATATTTCCTAAGTTGAGATTATTGGACCACTAGCTAGTGCAAGAGTTGTAGATGGGGTAGACAAATTTGGCCATGAAGCAAATGCAGAATTAGATTTTATGAATTGGATTTTTCTCTTAGTTTCTGTGGCTTGAACTTCATTCTCAACCTTTTCAAGTTCTTTTGCAAGATCTTCCTTCTCCTTTCTAGCCTTCTCTAGATCTAGATCTAATTTTGACATAGAGGGTTGTATGGGTTTGTTTGGAAGAGCTTGAGGTTCATTTATTTGGATTCCTATAGCTTTGCCTTTCCCTTTATCTGGAGCTTTTGTAGTGGGTTCTACAGGGTCCATTTGAATAGGTTTATAGGCTTGGACTTGAGTAATAACTGGTTCTTGTCTTTGAGTTAGGCATTTTTCTTGTTCTCGAACTTTAGCTCTCAGATTGTCTGCATCTCCAAATACATCAGTATGGAGAGTTGTGGTATTTTCTTCTAACTTTTTATTCTGCTCCTTTAAAGTAGCTATCCTTCTCAACAAAGTATCCCTTTCTATTATGGCATCCAAGGTGGCTTGCTCCTTTTCCTTTTCAAGACAAATGCATTTAGCTTCTTCTTCATCAATCCATTTTTTTAGAACTCCTATCTCAGAATGCACTTCTTTAGTATTCGCAGAAGTATCCTCCGAATTAGTAGGATCATCCAGATCTATAAGATTGGGCTCCACATATGGGGCTACTCTGTGACTAAAAGGATCATCAAATGAACTCCTAAATCCTAGCTTGTAGTTCATGTCTACTACGGGATCTGGCCTTGATGAAGCAATTCCTACCATGGACACATCTCTGTCCTAAAAAACTCTCTCGTCTAGTAATGGGGTACTGAAAATGCCTCCTAAGAGTCTTGTAGTTTCAGATGCAGAACTGAGTGAAGAAGACTCTCTCCGTAATACTAGTTGATACTGGAAATTAACAGATGCATTACCTCTAGGTTTCCAAGTGGGATTTGGATCTGTCCTTTTCTTATTTTGGTTCTTCTTACCACCTTGAGGTAAATCAGTATACATTGGTACATATGGATTGGCTCTCATATAAGCTCTTGTGTTCTTTCTCTTGTCAGCCATATTCACCTTTTGTTAAAATAAGCACTAGCTTCAAAACCTTGACTAAGTCACCACCCTATTCTTAGGAAAATACATAATAACAATTACTTCTGACTCAAAGGAAAAATGCACAAATAGAACTTAGAAAATAGACGTAAATAAATCAATCACTTGGATCATAAGACTGTAACTCTTGCTTGTTAGATAAGACACTTGGATAGGCTGGATACGTCAGTGTGTAGTTGTGGTACTTGGGCTAGTCTCTCTTTAAATTCTCAAGGTTTGTCACTACAAAAGATTCCTTTATAACCATGGGAAAAACTTAGATAACCTGACACACACGTACATAGCAGGACCAAAGAAACTGTAGTACTTTTTAATAGATGTGTTGGACAACTCCCCAGTAGAGTTGCCATTTTGTTGGTGTTTTAAAACTACTAAGCAACAAAATGCTTAATACCAAGATGAAAATACTCACACAATCTAAAGACTAGCCAATTCTTATTATCAATTGTATGTGCAAACCATTTGGGCCCAACTTCTACAAAACCAAGGGTGGTTTTCTACTCTTTTGGCTTTGCAAAACCAGGGTGGGTGTACCCAGGGATGATACAAGACAGGGAAAATTGTATGAGAATTATTTTACTTTCATTCTAATTCTATCTCAAATTCTCCAATACATGTACAATTATTGATACTTTAATAAACACATCCCATATAACAGATATGGCCAAAAATCTTCTATAGGTCTACAAATGTTCTCAGCAATAATGGCTAACTAAAGCTAAAACATTACATGTAGACAAGTACATGCCAACTTTGAATATCTTCAAGGAATAAAAGTAAAAATTGATTTGATGCTACATTTTGACAACCATTTGTGATGCTTTTTTCTTTCAGCTAGATCAAATTTGATGAGTGCCTAATCCATTGGGGTTCAGAGTCTATGGAAAATTCTTAGATCTAATTTGTTTCCTTACAACAAAATTTATCAGCAATTCTTATCAAAGTTTATCATTCAAAACCCTTTCCACTACTATAGAAACCTTATCACATTCACCAAAGGTTTTACTTAATCCATTGAATTAACAGCAGTGACAAATAGATATACAACCTAACTGGATTGCATTCAATTGCACAAGCCTTTACTTATACAATGTCAAGATAACCAAGTAAATAAAAGGAGACAATATTCAAAAAGAACTGATATGGGGATAGTTCATAATTTGTATTCATTTTTCTTGAAAATTGTATACAATTTATAGTAGACTCAAAATGACCTTCAGAAAGAAACACAACTCATTCTATATTCATGTATTCTAAAAGAAATGATAGAGAAGATACATCACAAACCTACTTCAAAAAAACAATGGACCAAAGAGAGACTAAGTATATCACTTAGAAAAATAGAATTCAGACCCTTTCTCTAGCCCTGAAATCTCACTTATATACTGTGAGATGCAACAAGCTTCAGGCTAAGAGAAACTGGTAGGTGTCTTTTACAAGGAATATTTACATACACCTATCAAAAAATGATAAAAATGTGGGTAAGAGAAGATATCTAAATCAAAACATTCTTTTAGGTGGGTCAACTTTTATTACACATTCTAGTGTTGCTAAGTTGGCTATTGATCTGATTTCTCTTCATAAGAAACTGCCAAATTAGCCAATGATGAAGCTTGTTCTAACAATGGCACATTAATTTCCACCTGTGGGCTTTCACCATCTTTATCTTGTAAGGTGGGAGTAACTTCTACCTTTTCCCTTTCTTTAATTGTATTGGCATCTTGTGGTCCCAGTTCTGCAACTGAAAGTGACAGGTTTTTCTTGTCTTCTTCTGATTGGATTTGAGTAGTGATGGTATCAATGATTTTGACTTCCTCACCCTGCACCTCATCACTATCAGTTTTATCTACATCAAACTATTCACTAGAAGACACTTGTGCCATCCACCTATCAAATAATGTGTCATCTGGCCAATTGAATTGCAAAATATCTTTCTGTTTCTTTATTATATAATCAGCCTCATTATTAATATCAACAAATTCCTATTTTAAAGAATCAAATAATATTTTGGCTTTCACCATTTCTTCTATTGTGGTGGCCCATCATGCATACCCTATTTCATTTATGACTTGATTCATTCTTAAACAGAATAAATCATCAAGTTCCTTTGCCCATTCCTCTTTTCTTTTCAAACTATTTTTCTTATCTAGGGTATGAGGAAATAAATTGAATTTTTGGCTCTTATATTTTTCTAGGTAGCCTATTATTATCTTCTGTAAATGTGTCCTTTTTCTATTTAAATCAATAAGATAAAAAACAATGTCAAAGGTTTTTTCAATCTGATCATGAGAATTATTTATAACAGATAAACACAACAAGGTCACTAATTTCTCCCTTCTTACCCATTTGTTCACAATAGGCTTTAGAGCCTCATCATTTTCTTTTAACTCCTCCCAGATGTTAACCACCCTAACCAATTGATCATGGATTAGTGACCATTCAACTTTGTCTCCCAAATATGTAAGAGCTTTTCTTAGTTTATCTTCATATACTTAGATTCTAGCTCTATATGTAAGGCCCATAGTTTAGCCTTCTCTTCTTTGAAATCCTCAGTAGTGTAGTACTGTGGCCCTTAGGGTGTATCTGGCATTTCAATGAGGGGGGTAGATTTGAAAGGTTCAACTGGGGGATGAGGGTATGCTATTCTAGGCCTGGTGGATTGTCCCAATAGCTTATTCTCAAGCTCAATTCTCTTTTTTAGCTCTTTGTTGTAGGCATCCACCACTATCTCATACTTGCTCTAGAATTCAAACATGACCTATTCCTCCTTCTTAGTAGTGGCCAAAAGAAACTGGGAAGAATCCACATTCCAATATGCTACCTATACATGGGAGTTGTCAACAACCCTTCTTACAAGTATATTGCCCATCAATCCAGACTCATCTGGTTGCGATGATGTGGCTCTAGATCCTCTTTTCAATGACCAACTGACCAATGCAGCTTGATCTTCAATAAATGCAATTCCTTGGAAATACTTTTTATTTGGGTCTTGCAATTCCAATTTATTTGAAACAAAATTGAAAATTAAGGCATCTGCAATATCCCAATTTGGCAACAACATTATGTTAGAAGTCTTTACCATTTGCCTTCCCCCTTCAAGGGTAATGTTCTGGAATTCCTTCATCATTTCTTCTTTAATTTGGTTTTGCATGGAATTTTCATCCATTTTTGGATGCTCTGTTTTCATCTTCTTACATTTCTCCTCAAAAATGTTCATGTTTGTCCTCCATGCATACTGTTGAAAAGCTCTTGATTTCACAAAATTGTCATCAGTCAAAAATTGATGACTTGCTTGTTCTAATATAGGGTCCAATTCCTTGCCTCTATAATCAGCTATTATTAGATCTAAACTTGGGAGAGGAGGTTCTGGAGGGTTACCTTCATTCAATTCTCCTTGAGTAATAAAAACACCTCCCTATGATCCCATCTCTTCAACTTGCTCACCTGTGAGCTGCTCTTCTCCAATTCTCAAAGGAGATTGGGTGGGTGAATATTCTTCAACTTGAGTTCTCCCTTCTCTTATTACCTTTATCCTCTTTGGGCTAGGCTCATTAGGTCTCTCCTCTAGAGCTATACTGGTGGATCCCATTATTTGTTTATGCTTATGTATAGGAGCCCTTTTATTTTGAATTATAGTGTAACCAAGCTTTTTTTGTACAATTATTTGACCAGCTCCTATATTAGGAGTGAAAAATAACCTCTTCATGACTTCTCTAGCCTTATCAAGATAAGAATCAATAAAAATTTATTTCTTCTCATTCATGGCTTCCATTGTTGCAAGGAAGTTACTCATGAGCTTGTTTATTCTATCAGCCTGTATATTAGCATTATCCAAAGGACTATAATTCAGATCAAAACAATGAATGAATTCTAGGACCTGGGAGTAAACTCTCCATTTTTCTTTTTTAGTTTCTTGTTCTTGCAATGAGAATTCTTTTCTTATAATATCCTCTTGGTAATATGAATCATGTTTGACCAGTCCCATCTTAATCCTATGCCTCAAAGCCTGATTGAAAAATTCCTCAGAATCACAAAAATGGGGGTGGGAGAAAGCCATCATATACTGATCCAAAATTTTGTACAAAAAGAGCCATCCTCTTTTTGTAATCACAAACTGATGGGCCACTATGCAGGTAGGGAAAGTTAACCCTAGTTTCCTTTTTGAAAGGAACATTTCTTCTATTCCTCCTAGTTGCTATAAGATTTTTGCCATTCCTATCTTTAGGCACACTTGGTAAGGCAAGACATGAGGACTCCCTTTAAAACCATAAATTTTGAAAACTATAGAAACAGGATAAGGAATGACATCTCCCCAATTTTGTGAAACTTTCAAATTATGGGGGCTATCCATAGGCCTGATGAGATTCATCAGTACCTTAGGGATTCTGGGATTGTTACTCAATATGAGACATCTCAATTTAGAAGCAAAATATCTATCAAATCTGACAAAACTTGCTTTATTTGCATCCTAGTTCATATCTACATTCCACAACTAGATTGGTGATGTTTCCCCATTTTCCTCTCTCTTCAATTCCATTTCATTACCAAAATATTTCACCCCCTTGAACAAGAACATATGCATTAATAGGGAGTAGTGGCCAAAAGTTTTCTCCACTTTACCTCTTGCAATTCCAAACAAACCAATGTGAATTTCTTCAGCTAGAAAGGAGGCAAAATAAAAAATGACATCTACACCGAAAGAAGCCATTTGAATCATCATATACATAAGATCAATGGGCATGAAATCCTACTCATCTTCACCAAAAACATGGCACAGGGTCTTGTATATCTCTATATCCCAAGAAGTGAAAAGGCTCTTCTTAAAAGGTTCTTTAGAGGCTGTAGTAATTACTAGTAGAGTTCCTATAGTACCAATGTGTGCCCTCAGTGCACCTCCCCTAATTACATCTCTCTTTGCTCTGTATTCTTTTTCTAATTCTAGCAAATTGATTAGCACATGGTAATCTGATAATGGTTCTAAGTGAAAAACTTTAGTAATTTCTTTAGGGGTAATTGACACTAGAGGCACAACATCATTTCTTCTCACAACCCGAATGGCTTGGTCATAGTTCTTGGCAATTTCTTCTAGCAAGTCATAGTCCATGAAAACACTTGGAACTACTAACTTTCCCAAATCAAAATTCCATATATTGGCGTGAGGGGAAAAAAAATTCCTTTTTGAAAACCACTTCTTAAACAAAACAAGGCCAGTTTGATTAGTTACTGCATCCCTAACCTAGTTCCCATTGTCATATAAGCCATCAACAATTTTAAGCCTAGGGTTTAATGAAATTAACCTTTTAACCTATGCAGACTCTGTAGTGGATCCTAGGAGTAATTCTAAAAAATCATCGTGGACATTCCCATCCATTTAGTTAACTTTCCCAAAGAATGCTTTCTTAGGAGGCATCTTGATTGTAATGATGGAAATTGGAATGCCACAGAGGTTATATGTGAGTACTTACTTGATTTACCAGAATTATCCTTCTTTGAACTTTTGTAGTTGCTTTCAAATAGATATGGGATTGTTTCACGTCTTCACTAAGCTTAAAACAATGTGATCGACGAGTTCTTATGCTCAGAGAACATGAAATCTTTGTTGGTGTGGGATTGTAATGAATGAAAATCTTCTAAATTATACTCTCTTTTTTCTCACATGCGTAGCCTCCATTCATCATAAATGCACTAAATAGAAAAATAGAGTAGCATTACAGTTCCTTTTAAATCTATGTCATCGATTCTTGGAAAATCCTACGATCTCGGAATGACAACTAAGCTGACTTAGTTTTCTTATTAAAAAATTGGCAGTTAAGCCAATAGAATACCTCCATCTATACTTTTCCTTCAAGGCTGGCACTTCAAATTGGGCCCACAAATGACCATGGACACGTGTTATCAACTCGCTAACTCGTTATACTTATCTCTCGAGTATCTTTCCATAATGAGCTAGTGATAACCACTAATCTTGCTTCAATCGTATGGCATATATTTGAAATGATTTTTCAAGGAATCAATGGTGGGTCCCTCACTTGCTAACTCGTTATACTTATTCATTGCACATCTCTTCATAGCGAGTTAACGAGCATCATCGATCCAGACTTGATCTTTTGGAGAGCAATTTACTGCAATAGTGGTGGGCCATCACTCACTAACTCGCTATACATAACTTTTGAGCACTTCTTCCTAGCAAGTTAATGATGGCCTTTGATCTTGGCTCAATCTCATGATTATAAATCTTTGTACTTTATACATGGGAAGTGGGTCCATGGTACCGCTATCACTGAGCTAGCGCAACATGCTAGCATATATATATATTTTCTAATCATCCCATATCTTGGGCCTCATTGTGTTCTTGACTTTTAGGCCGGTCACTACATCACTACCAGAAAAACACAAAATATTTGGCTAGCGATACAATGACCTCTCAGTAAACAAACACCGAGAAATGTAGCACAACTTGCACAGAAGTAAGGGCTAAATCTGCATAGGATTTTTCAAGATTCTCCAAATCACCTCTAGCCATAAAAGAATGTCATCTTTTGCAATGATTGGGCCCTCGCTATGTCACTACCAGGAAAATAGTGTTATCCTGGCTAGCGATATAGAGACCTTCGACGGATTATCGATTCCAGTGACAAAAAACAAAACCCACCTTGATTGAAAAACCTGCCAATTAATGTTGGTGTCAAAGAAGGTAGCCATGCACATTTATAATACTGCATGGGAACTTTCATGGTCATATCAACCTTTAAAAAGAATGCTGCCTTTTTCAAAAATCTGGGCATTCGCTATGTCGTCATCGGCAACTTGCATGAATTTTTTGATAGTGACTTAGCGAATTGCCAGAGAAACTTGGATGCCGGTGATATCCTTCATAGTTTTCTTAATTTTCTTTCATTCGTAAAACTGAGAAGCCTGGAAAACAACATGTGCCAAAATTTACCTTAAGTCAACATAATTCTTGGAGCCAGATTTCACTTTTCAGTATCACAGGCATGTGCCAATAGCTTGCTAACTTGCTATACGTAACAATCAAGCATTTTTCCATATCAAGTTAACAACGACCGTAGATTCAAAGAAAATCCAACTATGGGGTAAAACTTCTTTCACAAGGATTGAATCAATGATTTCAACATGGGCGGGAAAGGAAAAATCACTTAGCTCCCCCCCCCCCCCCCCCTTTTTTAAACTTTTGCGCTAGGGAAAGAATTAAATGGAAAGGAACATAGGGAGTAAAAAAAAAGATGACTTAGTTAGAAACCTACTCACCATTAATGGATCCCAATCTAATTTTTTTTTAACCTAGACAATGGAATCTTATTATGAAAATATTCAAACCAACACACACAACCAAAAATTTTCCTATTTGTTGGTGCACTCATGCTAGGATGAGATCATGTTTTTGGGATAGGTGTTATATGGTATTTTACTTACCATGATGTAATAATTATGAGATACCTCTATATTTTTTGAGAAATCTATACTGTGAGTTGATCCTTGGTAAGAAGCCAAATTACTTTGACACCTATGAGTTCTAGAGTAAAGGGAGAGGCTCTATACAAGATAGACTTGGGGCTCATATGGTGGCACCACAACATGAGAGGATATGTAAAACACCAAAAACCATGCCTCATGTTGTTCTCCCATTAATCCTAAAGGAGTCTATTGATTTACTAACTCTTCATGTAGTTGTATCATTGATGAATGTCATCATTGAGTATGGTTCATAGTTAGGTGGCATTACTTCACCTATTACACCTCAACCATAATTATATATACCTTTAGGGTCATCACATTTTATAGTAGCTCCATCAACATCACCTATGACACCTTACCAATCATTAGATGCACCTTTAGGGTCATCACATCCTATGGAAACTTCATTATCATCAATTGCACCACCAATGTCATCCCCACTTGTGTCACCTACATCTTCATCATGTGCACATTACAACCTTTAGGGTCCTATAAGAAATTTTTTTTTAGTTATCAATGCATATGTGATGAGATAGATAATGAGGTGACTCATGATGGAGTGTCATCTCATCCATGTGTACATTTCGAGAAGACTTGTTATGTGTATGGAGGTGTGGATTTCAAACTCACATATGATTTTATGATAATGGTCTTTAGTGGATAGGAGACAAGGTTTTTTAGTTTTAGTTTTGATATGATATTATTTCATCACCTAAATATTTTAAAAATAAATATTTTATTATTTTATAGAGAACTCTATGATATGTGAATAATATGCAATGCACGATGCAACTAGCAATATGAGAACACCAAATAGTATTCATTCTACTAGAGGTGCAAGGCTAGGAGCAAGAACACCCGACTTAAAGTTTTTTAAATATCCTTAAAAGTACAATAACACATTGTCTTTGAAATATTGTTTCTTAATTGGTATGACACTAACAATACAAAGTTCCCTAAATGTTGTTTCTTAATTGTTTTACAAAGAACACCTAGCCTCTAAGATATTTTACAAGGAAGCCAATAGAATATCCATGCCCAAGTTAAGTTGACAAGTTATGTCATATAATTACATCATGTGAAGTTTCTAGAACACTGAAATCTTTCCATCTCCTACACCCATCATTCCTCTTCCATGTCCTGTAGCTATCACCCCTCTCTCATCCACCCCACTTATAGATTCTCCTCCACTCCATACCATTATTTAAGCCCCTCTTCCATATCCTACCATCATTGAAACTCCCCCATTCATCAAATCCATCTAATTCCCATCCACATCTCTTGCTCCTAGCATTACCCAAACCCCATCTAATCAACCTCATGAGTTCATACTACATATAACCATCCCCACCAAAGAACCTATCAACCTCCATATCACATAGGGTATATTACAAGAGTGTGGAGGTCATTAATCTACACTTGTATCTCTTGAACAGGTGCCAAAAATTCATTTGCAAATTTCTTTTCCTTCCCGATCTCTTTGTTTTTAATTTAGGCCTTGTAGCCTTTTTAAGCCCCAAAATTTCCTATCTTTCAACTATCCTCCCAATCTCATCCTTCAAGTACTTCTTATGTCTACTTGCCCTCCTATAATATACTTGTTGTTATTGTTCCTTCTTTCTATTTACAACATTATATCATATTTATAACAATACTCTTTACTATTTTATAGGGCTTGTTGGGGACTAAATTTCTCAAGTTGATGATGTCATACTTTTTGCCATTAACTTTGGCCTTAACAACTATGTGGTATCATATCTTGCACACCTATCAAGTTTACAATTTTAGTTGAATTTATTATGTATCTTAGCAATTCCTCTTATGTTATATTTTTTTTTTCTTTAGGGTACTCCACATAACTCAAGGTCAGGAGGAAAGGGAAGGAAATAAGAAAGAACACCCAAACAAAAAAAGGTATAAAATAGAAGTCAAGTTTATATTTTTAAATTTATTATGAATGAATGTATATAAATGTACTCAATATTGATGAATAGGTTTTGGCTTATTTATTGAATATATGTAGAAAAAATTTGTTGGAATTACAAATGGGAAACATATACTTCTAGGGAGGGGGGAGGGGGGGGGTGTGTGAATTAGAAGTCCTAATCTTTAACCAATAAAACTTTTAACTTCAAACAATACATGCATTAACATATTGAAATAAAAAGTAAAGAAAATGCATCTACACAAACACTTGACACTAGATATGATTAACTAGAAACCCTCCAACGAGAAGGTAAAACTGGGGTGGGGATGACACTCACAATTCTTCACTACTTTAGCAATAAAGTATCACTTTTTAAGGTTTCATAGTTTGACCATTTTCATGATCTGCCCTATTAAAAGCCTACCCTATTAAAGGCTTACAAAGGATTGTTATATCCTACCCTATTAAAGGATTTTGAACACCCTATTAGAAGTGTGCTTGGCTAAAGGAATTTCAAAACATTCACTTGGAATGTCACCCTGTTAAAGGATTTTACAATGATAGTTAAGTCAACCTTAGTCCAAAGGATTTCACCCTGCCAATATAGTTTTTAGAAAGTAATAGTAGAATGTTTGATATGATAACTTACAAATTTTCCTTGCTGATTTTAGATCTCAATTCTGTCGACCTCGATTCTCTTGATTTGTTATAACAATGTTGTATCACTGCTCCTCTTTTTTGCTAAATGATTATGCAATTCTATTACTCCTCTAAGTCACCTTGAATGCTCTCTGATCAATTCACCCCTTTTTCTTCCTTCTATTCTTCATTTGCATCACACTTGAATTATGGGGCTTTGTCTTCTTTAAGAAGACTTTGGTGGCTTAGGGTTATGTATGAATCTATAGCTGAGATTCATCCATTTTTCCACTTAACCTTTCCAATTTTTTTGATTGGTTGCATGTTGATTGCATAGGAAAACCAAATAGATTTGATCTTACCTTTAAAGCTTCAAGATCTATCCAAAAGTCAACATAAAAATAGTTTACATAGTTATTTGTGCCATCACAAATAATTAGGTCTATTATGTGTTACTCGACACTTGATAATACTAATGCTCGACACTTACTATGATTCTATCTAACTCGGCACCTTAACTTTCTTGGCATCAATTGTTCACTCGACACTTGAGTGATTCAGCACATGAGTGACTCAATACTCATTACAACTCGACATCTATACATATTATACTTGGCATCTATTACTAGCTCAACATGAACTTAGTAAATATCTTAAGTGTGTTGACACTCAATTTCCAAAACCAATTTGAGATCAACAATCTTCCCCTTTGACATGAGTGTCAAAAACACTTGTCTGTACATAACAAATCTAATCTTCTCGAGTATAGTATATGCATAGTTTAGCATATATAAAAAACTTCAAAATTTTCAAAATTCTGTAATAAACTATATACCTCAAAAAAAAATGATAACTCCCCTTGAGTTAATGTGCCTATTTTATAACCAAAATATCTTCTCTTCTCTAAGTAGATTTGCTTCTTGTTGATGCTCTTTGTCTTCAAAACTACTAATACTCTTTATCTATCTAATATACTCTATTTCTACTCTTTTGTTGTTTTGCTCCCCCTTACTCTTTATCTATTCTTTAGTATCTCCCCCTTTTATGTTTATCTCCCTCTTTTTGATACTGATGTCAAAGGGTTTATACACTAATTTTGTAGTTTTCCAAAAATTTCTTGTGGACATCCATTATAATCTTCAGAGTAGCATCCCAGTTGTCTAATGTAACATCTAAGGACTTGATTTGGATGGCTATCTTTGCTACAAGGTGAACTAGTCCTTCCAATGTTGAAATATTGGGATCTTTCTTCAATACTATTTCTACATATGCTAGTTCCTTGTGGAGTATACCCATATGAGGGGTAAGAGATGCTTGTATATTAATCAACTTGGCTCTTGTGGTAGCCTCTTCTACTATTAACACAGCCAGTTGATTTTGTGTCTGAAGTAATGAATAGAAATTCTTCTCACTTTTAGTAGGGTTTTTGGATAATTACACACTTGATATCTTTAGGTTTCTCTCTAGACTCAAAATCCTATGGCTTGTTTCTATGGTGAAGAGTGCGGGATCATACAATTTGGTGTACAATGAGAATATGTTCTCAAGTACCTTCTTCACTTTCTCAATTTTAGTAGCCAATTCAACTTGTGATAGTGCTATTTCACTAGATATTTTCTCATTAACTTTCCCTTGAAATTTCCTTTCAAACCATTCCATCAGTTTAGTATTTGTATTTTAGTCTTCATTAGTTACCTGTTCCACAATTTCAAATAGTTTTTCTAATATGGGCTTGGATTCTTCATGTGTTTACAAGCTAAAGGCATCCAAAAAGATGTCCTTAATTTCTTGTAATCCTTGCATTTTTTTATACTCCTTTCTAAGTATTTCTTGAGTTTTCTTTCTTTCCAAGCCTTCTTGCATTATACTTATATGTTCTAATGTCATGGTTGCATAGTCATATTTAGGTATCACTATTTCTTCATCTAAAATTGCATCACCATAATGAAATACCTTAGAAACCTTGGATGTATTGGAGTCTGGTGCTGAAATATGTAGTGGTATTGCATTAGTGCTTGACCTTTGAAAGACTTTTGTTGGAGAGCCAGATGTTGGTTGATTTACCAATGTCTGAATGGCTTCTTGCTCCTTCTCCTTTAGTGTGTCTTTTTCATTAGTTTGGTCTAGATCAATTATAATTATTTGACCTACTCCTTGCATTTGTGTATTAGGCACAAAATTTTTCTCCTCTTGAGTAGTCTATGTTTTTTGTTCGACCTGGACAAATTTTTAAGTAGTATCAACTTTTGCAGATGTATCATTTGATGTTTGCATTAGAGGTTGACCACTAGTAGTTGAAGGGATGATAGAAGGTGGTTCTTCTATATTCACCTTGTCCCTTGTTATATCAACTACTACTTTCTAAAGCTCTTCAACATTGACCAATACAAGACTTGCACACAATCTTGCTTGCAATGTGGATTGGTCAAGTATCTTTTTTTGATCCTCTACAGTTAATGGATTGATGTTCTGAGGTGAGCTATTAGGAACATCCTTCACTTTTATAGTTTTTGTAGGTGTTTTTGTGTCATGTGGAGGGCTCATAGCTAGAATTTGTGTGTCTTGCACACTCTGTTATGTTTTCTATTCTTCATCTATTGCCATTTCATCTGACTTCTTTGGTATCTCCTCCACAGTGGTGTTTTCCTTTTCTTTTTTTGTTTCCTCTTCCTTGTCCTCATCCTCTTTCTCATTATTTCTGCCTTCAAAGGGATCTTCTTCTCCCTCTTTGACTATAATCAAGCCATATATCAATTTCCACATTTGTGTGGATTTCTTGACAGAATCCTCAATTTCATTCTATAGAATGCTAAATGCCCTATATTTTGGTGCAAATCTGCTACCATATTGCTTGTTAGCCATGGTAATTTTTCCCCATGTCAACACTGGCATCACTTGTGCTAATTTTGATTCCCTTATTTCTTTTTCCATGTTTAGGTAGTAATGCCACTTATTCTCAACAATTGTATACAATTCCTTTGGCATTGCATTATCCAATTCAAGAGTAGTGTTCTTCAATTTTTTCATCATGGCATACACTGATTCTTCTATCTCATTTTGGTTTTCTCTATCAAGTTTTCCAAATTCAATATTTTTCAATCATGTCAAATATGCACTATCAAAAATATTCTCAAGATTAGATTTAGGTGGATGACTTACCACTCTAAATTGGCTTGTATCTTCAAATTTTGTCCTTTCATCATCTATCTCTAGTTGTGCTACATATTTTCTTCTTGGTTTCTTTTGAAGTGGACCCTTCTATTCAGTAGCTTTCATTTTCTTCTTTTCCTTTTCTTTGTCCTTTTGTGTAGTGGCCCTTGTATGGGCTCTTGTTGTTGGAGCTATAGGCTTTGTTTCACTTGGTTTGGTAGCCCTTTTTGCTTTTGGTTTGGTTGCAGGCTATGCCTTAGCCTTCCTCTTCTTTGGTTTGGGCTTTGCTAGTGCTTCCTTGGCTTCTTCTCCCCTGGTACCTTCTTCTCCTTGATTGTCACCCATGCCTTGGGTTAAAGCTAAAGGTCCTTGACCTTGCACCTCTTCTTCTTCTTCATCATCTTCATCTTCATCTTCATCATTATCTCCTGCACCTTCTCCAAACTTAGCTTTTAGTTTCCTCAACATTTTATCTTTCTTCTTCAAAGTTGAGGTTGTTTTCAATTCCATCTCAACCATTGATTTTACAACATCATTATTACCAAAAAATTTGGCACTTTTTTTTCTTCTGCAAGGAGTGCAGTGATAGTAGTTGAGGATTCATCAATATTAATTTCATATCCTAGGGGCCTTAACCATCTAACTCTAGGTATTGTAGCCTAGATGTAAGTGTAGTCAATGTCTACAAGGAAACATATATCATTGTAGTGTTGCTCAACTAAGGAAATAGGAATCCTCAACATCTATTTCATAGACTTCTTAAAGTCTTCAAAATAACTTGTGATTAATGATTCAAAATTTTCTCCCATTTTCTCAATATATTCATTAACTTGAGTTGTAGCTAACCTATTGGTCTTCCATTCTACTTTTCCAAAAGATGGGAACTCATTTTGTAGATAGAAAAATATACATACCAGTATTGAACCAAACTTACATTGAGCACTCTTTGACTTTCTTATTGCCCCTAGATTCTCCATTATCTACTACATTTGGAGTTCTGCAAGATCATAGGTATGATCTTTCTTTACAATCTTATAGCGTACATCAACTGCTATGTGTAATCACCTAAAAATGGTCATCTAGACTATTAGCCCCCTTCTCAACATTTTGGCTAAATTAATTTAATCATTTACCTAGACTTAATTGCTAATAATCAATTTATTTGATTATAACCTATAGTTTGACTATGCTATCCTAAGTTCATTATTTGATTAAAAGAACATGTCCCCTTTTAATTAAATAAAAGAGCCCATTCTTCTAACCCACTTAAAGTGCACACATAAAGTCTTTTTTCTATTTTACAATTAAAAGAAAAGGCTTCGTCACTTTTGTCTTATATGACAAGTCAACTTAATTTCTATTGGTTAATTTGTGTGTGCACATGGATCACTCCTCTTTTTGAATTGCTCTGTTGATCATTCACCATCTTCATCTTGATCTCCACCATCCATACAAATTTAAAAGGGAGAGAGCTTTCCCCCTCAAAGGGCCCATCTTTTGAGTATTGTTATGTTGCAAGTTTTCTAATAGGTTTCTTTGGAGCTTTGTGGAGAACTTCTATTTCTTGTCTACATTCTCTCATACCATAGCATTTTAGCTTAGATTCATGTTGCATGTTAGTTTAGCTTCTATTTTGCAATAATCTATCTCACATAGCTTAATATTTGGATTGTAACAGTCTCATACATGTTTTAGCATAGCTGCATTTTGCATTCTCATCTTAGCTTAGTTTCCATATTTGCATTGCATCCTTGAGGAACTCCTTGCGACATTTGCATTCTTGCATCTTATCTTTGGAATGTCTCATTGCATGGTTTACTAGCAAGAAGAGTATTTTGAAGGCTCAGTTGAGAGCCCTTGAACTTGAAATACACTGTCTTGCACTCCATGGATAGGGAGCTTTAAGCCAGAATCCAAGCATTCCAAACTCATGGAATCATTTGGAAAGAAGGGTTTAGAGTGGAACACTTTTCAGTGTACATTTTTGGCACCCACTGTGGGGCTTGAATCAAATTTCTAGTTCTATTTTCTTTTATTTTTTATCTTTTATTTTTTACAACAGAATATTGGATCTAACCAAGTGCTTTTGTAGAATTATCACTTTGGTTTTAAGACCAACCCATATGTAGATTTGTTTGAAGGCCAAAAATCTAGTTGCTTTAAAGATTTTATTATATCTTTTAAACTGCTTAGAGTTTGGTTTTGAAATTGTGTTTACAAGTTGGGTATGTATCCAACATGTCTCAGTCTAATTTTTAGAACATTTTGACATGATTTGTGGGAGTTATGATTTTTTCTTTATTTTTTATAAAAATCATTTTCTGATTGTAAATCAGCATATTTTTTAGAAAAAATTACATTTACAAAAATCTTTTTCAATTTTAAGGTGGGTACTTTCTTTGTGTTTTGACTTTTGAGGTCGTATTAGGGATCAAAAATCTGATTTGATAAATCTAACCTATTTTGACAAAATGGGTCCCTAGGGCACAAATGAAGAGATTTTTTTGAATTTCTTGCATTTTTGGAAAGATCTCTAATTTTTAGCAGGGGTTTCTTCTTTCCATTTCTATTTTTGAGTTTGAAATCATAGCAAACAAGTCCAATATTGTTGACTAGGTCAAAATCAAAGAGTAAAAATGAGAGCATTTGTGATTAACTTGCACTTTCTTTGCATGCACTTGGTTGGAAGATAAATTGGATTTTTGAGGCAACTAACCACTTTTTATTGCAAATTTTTATGTTTTTTCACACTAACTTTTGGTCCTAACAAGTTGTGATTTTAGGTTGCCATCCTTGTGAAAAAATTGAAACATTGCATAAAAAAAACACATGTCAAAGCTTCAAATGCACAAGGGCTACTAACCATTGTTTGTTGGGCTACCCAATGCATAAAAACCCAATTTTTCATGTTCTTTACTTTTTACATGTGTGGCATATACTAGTTATCTTTCTTTAGGCACATTAAAACTTATGATTGGGATCTTTTGGTGATAGGAGAGTATGCTCTTCACCCTTGTGGTGAGTCAAAAATCTTGACTTACCATTTGGTTTCAAGTGTAAGAGGCAACTGAATCTTCTTGGTGTTTTTGGGGGAAGCAATCAAGGTAAGAGATTATTCTCTTCACCCTTGAGGTGAATCAAAAATCTTTACCCTTTAGAGTGGATCCATTTTGTGGTAGTTAGGATCCTTTAGAGGACCTGCTCTGGAACAACCTGAGAGGAACAACCCAAGTGGGGACAAGCCGATTACTTAGCTCTTTCAACCCACTATAAACTCAATGCTACCAAGGACACAAAAAATTTGGTAGACATAGTATTTTTCTTCACCTAGTGTGATTGCTTATGGGATTTTGACCATAAAGAGATCACTAGGAAAAAATGCTTCTTGTGGTCACAAGATTGGTTACTCATCGCAAGGTGAGGTGTCCCATAGTTGGGAGCAAGAGGAACACTATGAACAGAAGCCCTATCTAAACACCCTAAGTTAGTAACTACCCTTTTTAGCCGCTCAACTTTTTGGTGCAAGGATCGATCCTAGTGGACTACCCGGATCACCCCAAGATTTACACTCACCATATGTGTTACCTTAGTTGTGCTTATGGAACTTCTATGACAAAGCCAATATCTCTTGTGGGTAACCACTTGGTGTGAGGCAAAGGAGCATCAAGTGTGTGCCAAGTTGTTGAGTAATGAACCATGGCTTTTAGGTAGATATTGCTTGATGTGTTATCGAATGTGCTATACCTATGAAAATATTTTGAACATACACATGATGATAATTCTAGAGATTTATTTTTAGACCTTAGATATGCTTGTATCATGCAAGGTTTCTTTGTCCCTTTCTTGATTGTTTGAAGAATACTTCATCTGTCACTATCTTGCTTGGAAAGAAATTTCTTTTGAACATCAAATTTTCTATGCTATCAATTATTGTCAAACTTTGCCAACCAAGTCAAAGCATCAAGGCTTCACATTTTTCTTGTGTTGCTTGCTAAGGGGAGTCTCATCATTTGATTTTTATTTTCTATGTCTCTAGTTCTTGAACATTCTTAAAGTGGCTCTTTGGTCTTAGTGCTCTTGGTCTTTTTGTCTTAATGGTCTATGTTCGCTTGCTAGTTATCCTTTTGCTGAAATGGTTACCTTGATTTCTTGACCGCACTCTTAGGTTGGGAAAGTTGTTCACTTGTCACCCCACTTGCTTTATCTACTTGGCTATTGGCTTCTTGCCTAGTTCTTGACTTGAGTCACTAGTTTCATGAGTAACTTGGACACTTTCTTGACAAGTCACTTTACTCTATCTTTACTACATTGGCAAGTGAATAATCTACCTCTAGTTTGGACATCAAGTTATCTTGTGTCACCTTATTAGCTTCCTCTAGTCTCCTTCATGCTTGATTATCTATCTACCACTATGGAATTCAAAGCTCGTGCTACCAAACCTCAACCAAATCTAGATGATCATTATATTCTCCATGTCACTAAAGAGTTTCAAGATCTATATGTGCAATACAAAGAACTAAAAGAGACAAATGATCTTTCTTACCTTCATCTCTCTAAGCGCATGATAGAAATGAAATCTAAACTTGAGAAAAGGTTAGAGGAGAAGATTGCATCATTACATGAATCTTCCTTAAGGTATTTACATGCATGTGAGTCACCTTCTTTGAGGTCATCCTCTTCTTCTAGGTCTACATGCTCTACTTCAAGACATCATATGTCTTCATCTTCTAGATCTAAAGACCTCTTTCAAGAGCAAGCAATTGATACCTCCTTTGAGCCTATGCCAAAATTTCATGATGGACCTATCTTTGACCAAGATAATGATGAAAACATGGATGCATACCATTCACTTGAGAAACAACAAAACGACTCTAGACATACTTCTAATAGAACTTTTTCTCCCTTGGAAGATTCTTATGATGACACTTTGCAAAAACTTCTTGACAATAAGATCATCATGCTACCTAGGTCTGCCTCATATGGAAACCCATTCTTAGATATCTATTGTGCTTATAATCAATGTAATGAGCATAGTACTTCAGATTGCATTGAGCTAAAACATAAAATCCAAGATCTTATTGATAATGGAATTATTGATACCTCTAATGATTCATGTGATGAGGATACTTTTCTTGAGAAAGATCATATTAATGAACCTATGTCTATTGATGGTTTCCTTGATACCTCCACCTCTTCCAACACTCGTGCATCTCCCAACACTTCAAATCTTTCCAACATTCCTCCATCAAATAAAGAACCTAATGCTTTCCACATTGACTACGTGTATCCTCAAGGGCTACCTCTAAAAGAAAATCAAGCTGACCTTCACTAGGTTGCAAACCTTTTCCATGCTACTAATCCTAAACATCCTCAACCTTCATGCACTACTATGCCTAATCCAAGCACTACTCCATTCACTCTTCATTCTCCCTTGTCCTTAGAAGTGGCTCCATGTCAAGAGGACTCTCAAAAATAAAAAGCTATAAATGTCAAGAAAGATCAAGATCAAGCACCCTTTCATCTCTTTCAAGATTTTTCCCCTCCGTATCCTATATCTTGTCCACCTCCTAAGTATGATAAAGATACCACTTCCATTATCTCCCTTGAGCTTATTGAAAATTATGAGAAAATTTCTCTTCATATTCTATCCAAAGCTACTTGTCAAGATCAAAGCATCCCCTCATGTCCTACTTCTCCACATCCACTTCAAAATTGTGCTCAAGCTTCAAGTGCTTCTATTAAAAATGTTGTTCCTATCAAAGGTACTCATGATTCTATTGATGGATTTGACCATGTTTCTCACTCTAAAGATGTTGATATCCCTTCCCACTATCCCTTTGCATATCCTAATTCTATCCTTGGTCATCATCCATTAGAGCTAAAGCCTTCAAACCTTCCATCTATATTGGGACCTTATGTTCCTTCATCTCCTACACTTTACACTCCTAGCTCTCCCATAATACCTCAAGATCAACAAAGACACTCATCCTCAATGAATTCTCACCCATCTACCCATCTAAAAAAATCATATCAGCTTTATTCATCCATAAATCTCAAGTCCTTTGGAAGTGAGAATAAACATAAGAATCCATTGAAAAATGAAGATCTCTATGTCCCATCTAATCGACATGTGAATGCTAAGAAGGAAAATCCACAAAAGAGACCACAAAGGTCCACTATTAAGAGAGCTAAATCAAAGAAAATGTGGGTTCCTAAATCCATCATTGAAGAAATGCACTCTCAAGCACCCAAAGAACAAGGAAAATCTAAAGCTATATGGATTCCCAAGTCTCTTTTAAAAGACTTGAATATTGAAAATACTTCAAAGTTGGCATTCAAGCTTCCAAAGGCTTCCATTCCATCTTCTTCCAAAAATCTTTCTAAAAATATTCCAAAGCCTTCCACTCCACTTTTTTCAAAATCTCTTCTACCACCTCATACATCTAAACCTCAAGCTATTTCATCCATGATTCCTCCATCATTCCAATACCCTTTAAGGTGTGTGTCAATGCTGATCTTGTCCAATATTTTAGCTACCCTCATGAAATCCTCTAAATCTTACACATACTTTCTATACATGAACTCTTATCCTCAATATATTCTTCCTACTACCATTTCTCTTTCATAACCCTCTCAACATCTTTGAGCATACCTTTCTATGGTCTTGTCTTATCATGACTTATCTTTCCTATAGGAGTACTATCTACATTCAAATAGCTTGAGCTCTTTCTAAAAATTAAAAAAAATAGAAAAAGAAAAAAATAAAAATAAAATAAAATGAAAATGTGCCTTGGTGAAAACTACATCTTGTGGCACCTTGGTAGCAAAAGTAAAGAGAAATAAATTTATCCTATGGTGAAAAATACTTCTTATGACACCTTGGATAAGTACCATGATGAAAACCTAGCAAATAGGCATCATGCATAATTCTTCCATCATCCATCTATCCCCTCTTCTCTCTTTGATCTTGACAATGTTGAGCTATCTTTGCATATTGGCTATCTTATCCACAAGATTTTCTATTGTGCTCTCCCATTCACTCATAGCCTCTATCTTGAGATTTATTCTTATTGCTCTATCCCATTACTATCCTATCTAGTTGACCCATAAGTCATGATCATAATAAATAAAACATGGTTCTCATAGACCTCTTGACATGTCTACTCTCTTGGATTGCATGCTTTCATGCTATCTTCCTCATTGGCTTCCACTACTTATCCTACATACTATCTTACTCATTGGCTTCCATCGCTTATCTTATATGCTATCACACTTGTTGGCTTCACTGCTTATCCTACATGCTATCTTTCTCATTTCTTCCATTGCTTACCCAAAACATGCTTCATATGGCTATTTCACCACTTTCCCTAGCTTGGGCACTCTTGAGGAGTCAATCCTTGAGGATCACTTTCACTTGTTTCATACTCCTTTTTTATTCATCTCTTCTTATCCACCAAATTTTTGCTCCATCATGTCCTACACCTTGCTAGACATTGGGAGAAAATGATGTGATCTTTCTTGAGAACTAATAATCTCTAAATCATTCAAAAAAATTCAAAAATATTCAAATATGATGTTGAAAAAATCTTAAAAATCAGAAAATGTCCTGAAAAAATGATCATCTTAGTGAAAACTTAGCAATAGGAACTTTGATGCATCACCAAAAGAATAAAAAATTTTAAAATACAAAAAAAATGAAAAAAGTCCTTAAAAAAATCTGCCAAGTGGTGAAAACCTAGAAACATGCACTACTTGAAACCCTTGTAGCTATGTCTATTAGTCTCAATCATCCATTTCACTACACATTTCCTAGCTTGAAATTGTTTCTTTTCCTCATCTCCAGGGCATAACTACTTCACCTATTGAGGTATTCTTGTGCATTAGGGTTTCTTTGACAATTCACAAAACAATGTTTCTCAACACTTCCCCCACCTTGACATCTAGTTTTTTTCAACACTTTTCAGATAGTTTACCTACGATCTTCGATGTCATGATATTTTTCACTATCAGGATCAAGTCTTGAAGAAATGGCCAAGTGACTCACACACACACACACCTAAACATTTAAATGACTGAGCTATGTTGATGTTTATCTACTTTGTGTGTTGTCTATGATGATTTCTTTGCCATGTGTTCCCTCCCTAATAGTCTTTCAAGGATGTCATTGACTAGAAGACCAGGGGCATGGGACATATTTTCTTGATTTTTGCTTGTGGTTATACCTCATTTGTCTATAGTTTTTTAAGCATTCATGCTTATCCTATTTGACACTTTGATTTATAAATGTATCATCCTTAACTATTTTGCAAGACTGCACTTGGGGGTTATCCTAGCACTTATGCCTTTATACAGGTGTAATCTTGCTAAATTAAACTTAGGGAATCTAATCGCGTAGTTATCTTGACTTACATGTCTTTAATTGTTAGATTGGATTTCCACATACTTATCTGATATCGATTATATTCATATCCTCATAGTTATACTAGGGATGGTTGTATGATCTCATGATGTCCCTAATAAATGCTCAATGATGAAATTAAGAGTCTAAATTTTATGCGCTTCTTGTTGGTAAACCACTTTACATATTAGCTTTCATTTTAGGTTCATTTTCTAGCTTAATCTTGTATTCTTGCATATGGGGAGAGCTCTCTCTTCATCTTTTTGTAGACATATCGGCTAACTCCTTTCATATATTTCTTTACTTTCTTCTTGTTCATGTCTTTTCACCTTTTTAATCTTTTGCTTCTTCTTTTTTCTATCTTATCATCACATTATATAAATTTTTGACCTCTTAAATAATTTTGATGTCCTGGATTCATTTTTGGGATCGAAATCCAAATCTAAGTTCATCTTGACGATCAAAATTTTCTTTTAAAAATTCTACTTTCTTCTAAGTAGTTAGCTAACCTTTTGAGATCTAATCTCTGAATCATCACTGGGACATCTTCATTTCTTCATGTCTTCATCATTTCTATACTTCATATCTGCTTCAATTCACCGTTTCATGTCTAAAATCACCTTTCTACTCGTTTTGACCTAATTTTTATGCTATATCCTTCAAGGTCAACTCTAGTCAAACTGGGGCATTTTATCAATTTCTTATAGTCATTCTTGGGTTCTAATCATCTATCTGTCATCTTGGACATTGCTATATTCTGATTTTCTCATGTCTAGCCAGTTTCTGCATCCCCTTACCTCATTTCAATTTTGATCCTGATGGGGCAGAAATACTCTATCACTACTTATGAGCATTTGTTTGATCTTCTCACTTGCTCTCACTCTATCTACTTTTCTAGGTGTTAACATTCTTCTTGAATTCTAAAATTGTTCTCTTCCTAGTGTTCAGTACTACCACTATTAGGCTATACATTCAGGACTTGCTATCTTTTTCTACATTTTGTTCTTCAAAATTAGATATCTATATCTATCACCGCCTACTCGGCTTTTTATTTTCTTTGACATAATGTGTTCCCAAATCGATCACGCATTAGTCAAAGAGGGGCAAATGTAATCACCTAAAAATGGTCATCTAGACTATTAGCCCCCTTCTCAACATTTTGGCTAAATTAATTTAATCATTTACCTAGACCAAATTGCTAATAATCAATTTATTTGATTATAACCTATAGTTTGACTATGTTATTCTAAGTTCATTATTTGATTAAAAGAACATGTCCCATTTTAATTAAATAAAAGACCCCATTCTTCTAACCCACTTAAAGTGCACACATAAAGTCCTTTTTCTATTTTGCAATTAAAAGAAAAGGCTTTGTGACCTTTGTCTTATATGACAAGTCAACTTATATTCTATTGGTTAATTTGTGTGTGCACATGGATCACTCCTCTTTTTGAATTCCTCCATTGATCATTCACCATCTTCATCTTGATCTCCACCATCTATATGACTTTAAAAAGGAGAGAGCTTTCCCCCTCAAAGGATCCATCTTTTGAGTATTGTTATGCTACAGATTTTCTAATAGGCTTCTTTGGAGCTTTGTGGAGAACTTCTATTTCTTGTCTACATTCTCTCATACCATGGCATTTTAGCTTAGATTCATGTTGCATGTTAGTTTAGCTTCTATTTTGAAATAATCTATCTCACATAGCTTAATATTTGGATTGTAACAGTCTCATACATGTTTTAGCATAGCTGCATTTTGCATTCTCATCTTAGCTTAGTTTCCATATTTGCATTGCATCCTTGAGGAACTCCTTGGGACATTTGCATTCTTGCATCTTGTCTTTGGAACGTCCCATTGCATGGTTTACTAGCAAGAAGAGTATTTTGAAGGCTCAGCTAAGAGCCCTTGAACTTGAAATACACTCTTTTGCACTTCATGGATAGGGAGTTCTAAGCCAACATCCAAGCATTCCAAACTCATGGAATCATTTGGATAGAAGGGTTTAGAGTGGGACACTTTCGAGTGTACACTATGTAGGGAACACTATTTAGTCTGCTTGACTAATAGAATTTATGTGAAATGACCCTAATGGAAAATTCAAGAAGTGGATCTATGATAGTATCAATGGTCATTCCATGTTTGTTCCACTTAGTTCATGTATTTCTCTCAATAGCCTCTTTAGAATCACTCATTAATGTCTTGGGCTGATCTAGGGTTGGGTATCTAGTAACCCTATGTATAATTCTCTTCAAAATTTTAAGAGGTCCAACTTCTAACCATAGAAAACTATCATGTATTCTGCTCAAAACTATTTTGATCCACTCTATTTTGAAAACTGTTGGGAAATCTAGGGCACGGGTTAAGCCCTTCCTCTCTATAATGTTGAATTCCTCCTTCAACACCCTATTTTCACACAATTTGTCACATTCTTGTCTAATTTACATGTCTCCAATGACTCCTACCTTGAAATTATAGCACTTCCTCACATCTTGGACCATTACAACCTTATGTAGAATCATAGATAATGCTCCTGCTGGGTCATTTTTATAAGTAACTTCTGGTATAGCCTTGAAATCTAGTTCTTTAACCTTGTTTCTGACTAGTTGAATGTTGAATGCCTCTTTTTCTTTTATAGTTCTTGAACTAGATGCCATTTTTGATAAACTAGGGTTTAACAAATATGAAACTATGTAGCTCGGTAGATGAAAAATACCTTTAAAATTGATGACCTGATGCTTAATCTTTACTACGATCTATGAAAATGCTTTGATCTCACTTGTAAATTACTTCTTCACTCTGCTTGCTCTTGCTCTAAATTTATAATGACAAAAATATATGAAATTTGACCTTATACCTTTTCAAAATATAACATTTATTACATGGTGCATGTATAGCTGTAAACTTGGCTTCAATACAATTTATGTTTCACTCAGCATCTATTGATTTTACCATCACTCATAATCTATTAGAATTACCTTTCCTTGGCTCCTATAGAAATCTTCCCTTTCTTAGTAGCTACTACTGAATCAGTTTCAATTGGCTTTGGCTAATAGCTCAACACTAACTAGTATTTTACACGACATCTGAAGAGAACTTTTCACATTAGGCAGTAATGTGAAAACTTGAAGATTTGACCTTGGATTATCTCATTATCTTGCATCTTTCTTCATGTTAATATATCTTTTTTAATACTATCTTCTTTTGGAATTGATGTATGACAAAATATTTTAAATATTAGTCCCACATACCTCCTTTTTGCTTAATTTGATAAGGTGTGATCACTTGACCTATCTAGTGAAGTGATCCCTTCATTTGATGTGTTGCATCCATATTTTTTCTTCCATCTTGTTGGGAAATGCTTGCTGATATGACTAGTCTTCAAACAACTAAAGCATGTGGTTTAACTTAACCATCTATTGTAGTTACCACTAAAGTATGTTCTAATACAATTTTTAGGGATGTGTCCATACTCTTGACAATAATGATAGCTATATCTTGTATTGTAATTGCAATTATAGGAGTTTTCATAGCTTCCAACCTTTGTTGGCTTCCTTGATGACCATGTGGACTCGGATCTACACTCAAATGCTCTATGTCCACAATTCTAACAATTGTAGCAGTATCCCTCAAATCTTGGTGTATGCATGGTTCTAGTTTTGCATTCATGTGTCTAGTGACCTTTCTTTTTGCACTTATGACTGTTACCTATGTTTTTAGGTTTTTCATGCTGATTTGTATTCTTTCTCCTACACATATTAGTAGTATGTCCCTTCTTACCACAAAAATGACAAGTGGATTTGAAGTTCTTACCTTTGTCATTTCTTTCTTCATTAGTCTTAGATGTTTCTCCTTCTTCAATGGTGGTATAACCTAGTCCTAAAGTATCACTGCTAGATCTAGGGGATTTCAATAGTTGGTCAAAGTATTTGATGGCTTTATTGGTCTTGTTGAAGCTTTCAACAATCTCTCTTTCTTTTCTAGAATCATTTTGCAACTTCAGAGTGGTGATCTCAATGTCTTTCACATTTAACTCATGATGATAATTCATCATCTAACTTAGGGTATCCAATTACATGTCGGATATTCTTGCAAGCTTAGTTGACTTATCTTGTAGTCTATTGGCTAGGTTTCTCTTCTCTTCTTCAATCATGACCTTTTCTTCAATGGCTCTCTTCTTTTGTTTAGTCACTTCGCACAACATTATGGCTTGTGATTCTTGCTCAATCTTGATATTTCTAATTTCCTCAACTTGTGTTTTAGTCTTCTCCATTAGATCTGCAATTTTTGCATCAAACTCATTTGAGTCTCCATTAGCAAACAACTTGGTGGTTTCAATGTCTTTGTATTGTGTATCATTTTCTACAATGGTAGTCTCTTTCCTTCTCTTCAAGGATTTTCTTAATTCCTCTCTAGCTTCATCCAATGAATGCAAAATGAGTTGGATCTCAATTTCTTGATTCTCTATAATCTTTCACAATTTGTAGACCTCCATCTCAAGATCTTTTCTCCAAGCTATAAAGCTTCTCCTGATGAGAAATTGATACCAATTTTTGGAATTACAAATGGGAAACATATACTTTTGAGAGTGGGGGGTGAATCAAAAGTCCTAATCTTTAACCAATAAAACTTTTAACTTCAAACAATACATGCATTAACATATTGAAATAACATGTAAAGTAAATGCATCCACACAAACATTTGAAACTAGATATGATTACCTAGAAACCCTCCAATGAGAAGGTAAAAATGGAGTGGAGATAACACCCACAATTCTTCACTACTGTAGCAATAAAGTGTCACCTGTTAAGCTTACATAGTTTGACCATTTTCATGATCTTCCTTGTAAAAGACCTTCCCTATTAAAGGCTTACAAAGGATTGTTAGATCCTACCCTATTAAAGGATTTTGAACACCTTATTAGAAGTGTTCTTGGCTAAAGGACTTTTAGAACATTCACTTGGAAAGTCACCCTATTAAAGGATTTTATAATGGCTATTAAGTCAATCTTAGTCCAAAGGATTTTTCCCTACTAATATAGTTGTCAGAAAGTAACAATAGAATGTTTGATTTGATAACTTACAACTTTTCCTTGCTGATTTTAGATCTCAATTTTTTTCATCTTGATCCTCTTGATCTATTATAACAATGTTCTATCAATGATCCTCTATTCTGCTAACTAATTCTACAATTCTATTACTCCTCTAAGTCACCTTGAATGCTCTTTGATTAGTTCACCCCTTTTTCTTCCTTCTATTCTTCATTTGCATCACACTTAAATTATGGGGCTTCAATTATGGGGCTTCATCTTCCTTAAGAAGACTTTGGTGGCTTAGGGTTAGGTATGAATCTACGGTTGAGATTCATCCATTTTTTTCCTTAACCTTTCCAATTTTTCTAATTGGTTGCATGTTGATTGCATAGGAAAAACAAATAGATCTTATCTTATCTTTAAAGCTTCGAGATCTATCCAAAAGTTGCAATAAAAATGGCTTACATAGCTATTTGTGCCATCGCAAACAACTAGGCCCATTCTGTATTACTTGACACTTGATAATACTAATGCTCGACACTTATTTTGATTCTATCTGACTCGAAACCATAATATGCTCAGCATCAACTATTCACTTGACACTTGAGTGATTCGGCACATGAATGACTTGACACTCATTGCAACTTGACATCTATACATATTATACTCTGCATGCATTACTAGCTTGACATGAACTTAGTAAATATCTTATGTGTGTTGACACTAATTTGTTAAAACCAATGTGAGATAGACATAATTGAATTTTATAGATTTGATGAATGCACCTGATAGTGTTGATGTTGAAGAAAGGGAAGAGGTTAAATTTCATATTTTCCTTATATTAAATTTTAGGTTATAGTATGCATTTTTTCTATATACATATTAAATAGTTGCATTTACAAATGAGTACTTTTTTTTCTTAGTTTTATAGTGATTATCAACAATTTTGGCTTATTAAAATGTGTTATTTATCTTTTAACTATTAAAACACTCTTTGAGACTTTGTACAAATCCTTTCCCATTTAATTTTTCTAAAGGTCTCAAGTGTCAAAGATGGGGTCAAACATGATAGAGGCTAGAGGTATGCATGTAGATTCTTAGTTGAATCCCTATTGTGATCTCAATTTGGACTACTTGTGTATGATAGAAATCCCTTATGCCTACTCTACAATTCTAACATTATATTTCTTACCATATAAGCTTTGCCTCATACCAACATTGACTCTTCAGTGGTTGTGCCTCCTACTAGCATGGGAGATCATGCCCAGACCATAGTATTTTTTTTTTACTCTATTTTTTTATATCCCTAATGTCCCTCTATAATTCTAACATTTTATCACTTATCATACAAGTTGTGCCTCATAGAAACACTTATTTACCAGTGGTTGTGCCTCTTGCTAGCACAAAAGATCTAGCTTAGGCTACAATATGTTTTTTTTTTTACTCTATTTGGAATCTCTAATGCCACTCTACAATTCTAACATTTTATTGCTTACCATACATTTTGTGTTTCATACCAACATTGATTCATCAGTGGTTGTGCCTCTTGTTAGCACTAGAGATCTAGCTCAAGTTGCAATACATATTTACTCTATTTAGAAATCCCTAATACTTATGTCTACAAATCTAACATTTTATCACTTACCATATATGTTGTGCTCCATACTAGCACTATTTCATCATTGGTTGTGCCTCCCATGAGCATTGATTCATCAATAGTTGTTTTTGCCATCATTACTCTAACTCGTCATTTTTTAGGATTCCTACTCATCCACAAAAGATCTCATTACTGTTATTATTTAGTCCAACTGTTGGAGAAAGAGATGAGGTATTCAACAACTCAACTATCCACATTTTAGAACCCAATTCTTAGTTATTTTCATATTACTTATAGATTAGATATCTGATATACCATTTTAATTTTTCTTTTGTAGGCACCTGACAAGTTGTAGACTGTAATAAAGAGACTCAATTTTGATAATCCAACAAAGTCATGGATATTAATAGAGATATGCATATTTATTTTTGGTTATTACATGACATTTACATATATTTGGCTTTTGCATTGTATATATTCAAGATTTTTAGTATGCACATTTGATATTTCTATTGTACACATTGACATTTTTATACATTTGATTTTTGTATTGTACCAATGAGACATATCATATTTTTGTAACTATATAATTATTGTTTATTTTGATATACATTAAACTTGAATTTCCATCCAACTTGTTCACCATGTGCATACAAAGTTGTATTTCTTCTTACTTTCTTGCAATCAATCCAACACATGAATGCTCATTATTTTATACAAAAAATTTAATATTTTTATCAAATTAATTATAACATGTAATAAAACTCATATTCCACGTATTTTGATGTAATAAGACATGAATAGTATAGATATGTCATGATTTTTTTTTTTTTTTTCAAATATTGTAGCCTAATAGCACTTAGAGACGCTTAGGGATGATTCTATTTAGTGTGATTGATAGCACCTATGAGACATTGTGGATGAAATGAGGCCAGACCTAGCCCAAACCAAGTGAATTAGAGCTAATTTAGTAGACTATTTGAGCCTAGGACCAATGGTTTAAAATATACATAAACTTGTTCATTTCAACTAATTAACGTTGTAACTTTTGGGATTAGGGGAGAAATGAATGACAAATCCAAAAAAAGTAGAATATCTTAAATTTGAGATAGGTTGTTTAAAGCCTAGACAACACAATCCTATAGCACATGATAGTTTTTCAATACCTTATACAAGCTCAAATATATGCTCGCTAAAAGATCACAACCTGATGGTGCTTAACCACCCTTAGGGACACTTCTATCTAGTGTGGTCCATAGCATCCAAGGGATGCTAAGGCTAAAAGGAGGTTTGACTTAGCATAAATCCAACCAACCGAAGCTAATAAAGTAGATGATTTGATCTAAGGACCAACAATTTTAGATATACACAACCTTTCTCATTTGAACTAAGAAACACTACAACTTTTGACATTAGGTGAGAAAGGGATGCCAAATCCAAAAAAGGGTGAATCTCTTAAAACTAGGATAGGTTATTGTAGCCCTAAACAATGAAATCATTTAGTATCTGACAATTTGTCAATACCTCACATGAGCTCAAAGATATGCCCACTCAATGATCACAGCTTGATGGTGCTTAGAGACCCTTAGGGATGCTTCCATTCAGTGTGGTTGATAGTGTCTAAGGGACATTGTGGCTAAAATGAGGTTGGCCCTAATCTAAAAACACACAACCAAAGCCAACAAAGTAGAAGTTATGATCCTAGGACCAATGGTTTGAAATTTACACAACCTTGCTAATTTGAAATGACTACAACTTTTGGCATTAGGAGAGAAAGGGATGCCAAATCCAAAAAAAAATTCAGTCTCTTTAAACTAAGATAGGTCATTGTATGCATAGATGATGTGATCCTATAGCACTTGACAATTTGTCAATAACTAACATGAGCTTAGAGATATGCTAGCTCAAAGATCGCAACTTGATGGTGCTCATCAACCCTTAGGGATGCTTCTGTTTAGTGTGGTATATAAACTTTGACGGAAAGTGTAGTTGAAATGAGGTTCAACCTAGCTTAAACCCCCCAATTGGAGCTAATGGAGAAGACAATTCATCCTAGGACCAACGGTTTGAAATATACAAAACCTTGCTCATTTGAATTGAGCAACACTACAACTTTTGGCATTAGGGGAGAAAGGGATGCCAAATCCAAAAAAAGTTGAATCTCTTGAAGCTAAGATAGTTTTTTGTAGATCTAGACAAATCAATCCTACAACACCTGATAGTTTTTCAATACCTCACATCAGCAAAGAGATATGCTTGCTCAAATATCATAGCTCGATAGTGTTTAGAGGCCCTTAGGGTCACTTTAATTTAGTGTGGTCCATAGCATCCAAGTGAAATCCAAGTGGTGTAGTAAATATGATTGAAGGTCTAATATAACATGTATTATACAAAATTAATCAAATAAGGTGAAAGAAATAAGGATTGAGGGGTGTACATTGTGAGAAAGCATTGTTGGAGGGTATAAAGTTGATGCAAGGATATATCAACAAGTGATCTACCTTAACAAGGGGTAATTTTTTGAGTTGATGTTGATTATATATGTTGAATTTAAGGTGTACATTGAAAGAATCTTTTTAAAAGTGATAGGAAAGTGAATTTCTAGAGGGCTCTAGTTTTTAGGAGCAAGTGGTGAGGATTTGATGGTTGGGAATGTAAATAAGGCCAAGGGGACTTTAAACCTACTAAAAATCTATAGTTTTGACACCGAAGAAGGTATTTTATGTTGATTTATGGAGGTGTAAACTAGATACTATGGAGGGTGAAAAATAATCTATAACAATTTATACTTTTCATAGATTCATCCACATCTATCAATAACTTGTGCATGCAAAAATATACATGTAAACTTGTTATAACATATAAATCAATTCAATCACATGAATGAAAGTAAAACACATAATGAATTATTTGTTACCGAGAAACCTTGCAAGGTGAAGGTAAAATAGGGATGGGGATGGCCCCCACAAATCTTCACTCCTGCAGTAATAAATTTAACCACTTAAGGTTAGAATGTTTTACCATAACATATGATCTACCCTGTGAGGAGTATATCTCGTTAAAGACTTAAGAAACTATTAGGTTTTACCTTGTTAAAGGATTTGAAACTTACAAATAAGTAAGGACTATGTTAGGATATTTACAAAGATATTTTAAGACAACTCTATTAAGAGATTTACCTTGATTCAAGTTTGTTAAAATGATTTTATACCTGACTCTTAGTTTTCTCGACAAGCTGATTTCAAGTCTCCTCTTTACTAAGTGATCCTCTCCTCTGATCTAATAACACTTTTCTTTCCCTTTCACATTCACTATTTCTAAATATGTCACTTTCTTTGTTAGATGATAATAGAACCCTTGAATTACTTCTGATCTTCTCAATCCTTTAACTTCATTCTTTGATCTCACTTCTTCTTGATTTAGGTTAAGATCATTGCTATTTAAATATTTGAATGAAGAGTTTTCTAGATGGTTTTATGTTTTCCCTCTTCTTCCTAATCGTTGAACATACACATAGGTATATATGATCCATGTCATGTAAATGTTCTATAAAAACCTCTTCAAAACTTAAATAAACCTTCCAAGTCAGCTTGATAATCATTTTTCCTAAAACTTTGTTCCATTCCTAAATTTTATGTAAACTCTGCATTTCTTGGTCTTCACTATTTATGTTTCTCAATGCTATTGTTTCTCAGCCTTTGTTAACCTTTTGATGCTCTAAATATATTATGTTCGACACATACTATATTAGTTGATACTTGAAAATTACTTTACCACTCGTAACTTGCTCGTTCTCTGATGAGCTCATTACATATAGAAAATTTCTCTATGACCATACACTTACATAGATTCTATAGAAATTTCTTGGTACATACTACCTTATGTACATGACTTAGCTTATGTAGAGTAGCTTGGTCATAGTAATGACCACCTAACTCTACCTTGTAAATGACTAAGTGATTAACATTAATAGACAACAATGGTTAGAGATACCAACAATCTCCCCCTTTGACATTAGTCAAAAAAATACTTTGTCATTTTACATCACTTTGTCATATCAATAAAATATGATAAAATGAGCTCTCCCCCTAAGTCTTATGACTTATAAATAATGAATAAAATATTCATTACAACCTTTATACTATACCTATATAGATTCCTCTTTTCTTCATTGCACTCCCTCCTCCATATACATTTCTCTCTTGATGCATTGCCCCTTTGTTTTTGAACACTTTATGTCACTATTTCTAGGGTTGAAAGAGTTGAAGTAATCCATATGTTTTCAATGAACTCCTTGTGAACTCTAGTAATCATGGCTAGTACATGATTCCATGTGGTTCTTGCTCCCTCCAAAATTTGATTCTACATCTATAGTCTTATAGATAAATCAATTAAACTCTTAGCCACTAATAAGTTATGATCTTCTGTGATAAGATCTTGAGTTGTCTCTAGTTCTCTCTACATGACCTCCAAATGAGGTATCATCATTTCCTAAATTGAGATCGATCTGGATCTCATGGTGCTATTAGCTACATGAAGCTCGACCAATGTGCCTTGAGAAATAGTAGAGTATTGTAGTGATCAATGTTAGATCTTGGTAACTCTGAAATAATACTATTGGATGTCTTTATTTCAGCCTTAGTCTTATCTATGTCTACTTGAATATTGTCTGCAAACCTTGGAACATCTAAAAAAATTGTGTACAAATATTGTACTTCCTGTATAATTTCAATCATAATCTATGTTTTTTCCTATAATAGCACTTTATGCTCAACAATAGTTATGGAAACTTTATCAACAACCTTGGCCTCAAATCTTCTTGCTGACCAATCCATTATATTCTCATTGGATTCAAAATTTTCAGCATTTCCCAAATCAATTATATTTACATGTTGGTCAATGATTGGTGTCTTCATATAAATTTTGAACATAAAAAGCATCAACAAAAATATGATTTACATCCTGTAATACACATTTCTATTTTTTCTCTTTCCTTAGCTCTTCTTGTCTCTTCTTTTTCATCAAAATTTCTTGTAGAAAAACTTTTTGCTGCAAGGTGAGATTTTCCAAATCAAATTGTGGCATCTCAATGATTTCATCCAAACTAACCTCAATATCTTGTGAAACATCTTTTATTTCTCTTCTCTTAATGTTCAATGAAGAGGTGCTACTACTTGGCACAACCTTAGGAGTAGATGAGGGTGTGTCACCACTTAGTTTTTCTTGTGCATCCATGCTCAAGATAAAAAAAGTCACACTTGGTTCAACCTTAGTTAATTCTTTTATTTCCTCAATATGAGTTTTTGAAGCAATCTTATCATTTTCATTAGCTCTCTTATCCTCACCATCTTCTTCTTCATTTGTAAGCCTTGACTACTTGGATTGTAAAATGTTAGGAGTGTTAGCATGTATAGGAGACATGCTTCCTTATGGACTCGATAGACCTAAGCTTTCTCCACTACTGCATTCACCATCTATATTTATAGTTTCTAACTTCTTTGTAGTTAGCCCAAAAATGTGTTGGAAATGATTGAATGAGGGAGATTGTTGGAAATGATTGAAATGATCATAAGAAAAGTTCTTGGAATAATATATGGAACTGGTAAAAGAATTTCCTCAATCATTTTTTTGTCATTGATGTCAAACTTGCTACTTGCAGGAATGACAATTGCTTTAATGATCCAAATACTATCAATTAGTTGATTGTCAAGGTGGAGGCAATCAATAAGATGTAACTAGAACACATAGAGAAAGGTTGAAGTTATGATGTTGTAATGAAGTACAAGGATCAACTAAGCCATTGATGAAAAAGTGTATTTGATGACATACTATAAGATACAAAGAATGGGCACACTGAAACATATCAAAGATTTAAGGTTTTAGCTAAGTCTTTTGTAAAGCTCAAACTAAGTTTATTAGAGAGAAGGAGCCGAGCAAGCTAGTAAGAGCAGAGTAAATTCCTAGTTAATGTCGAGCAAGTTCAAATGCTGAGTGACATAGAGTTTATCAAGTGCCGATCAGAACCAAGTGCCAAGCAGGTATATGTGTTGAATAACACAGAGGTTTCAAGCACCAGTAACTCAATAATGCTGAGTTACTGCATTATTTTGGAAATTGAAAATTTGCTAGATCTAAGCCGATAAGGTTATTATCTAGAAATTTGTGAATTAAAAGGAAGATAAGAATGATGAGCTGGTGGCACAGAACACCATGTAAAACATTTTTAAGATACAACTGGCGAAGTTTCAAGAAGAGAACAAGATATGGGGTAGATACATTGTATCCTACCTAATCCATTTTGAAACCCTAAAATTGGAGAGGGAGAATTGAGTGGCAAAGGCAAATCAGACTTCTATTTAAGAAGAAATAAGTTAATAAAGAGAGAGAGAGAGAGAGAGAGAGAGAGAGAGAGAGAGAGGTGGTCAAGCATAAAAGCATGAAGTGCTGTAAAATGTGCTAAGGAGAAGAATGCACAAGAACTCTATTTGGATAGACAACCACAAGGATGATTGCATTGGTAGAATGAGTAACAGGACTCGAGGAGACAAATCTTGAGAGGGAGACAAGCAGTCAGAGCTAGAGTGATTGAAGCCAAGCATAAGTATTGAACTGAAAGTGTGATCTGAAATCTACAAAGTATGTTGTAAGTTATATCAGATCAAAAGACCATTATCGTTACTTTCTAGCAATTGTAACAGTAAGTTTAAATCCTATGGACTTAGGTTGGTTTAATAGCCATTAGATAAATCCTTTAACCGGGTGACATTCCAAGTGAATGTTCTAAAGACCTTTAACCAGGCTCATTCCTAACAGTTTGGTGAAATTCTTTAACAAGGTCATATTTAACAGTGTGTTGTAAGCCTTTAACAGGGCATCACTTCAGAAGAGTGAAAATCAAGTAGCATGTTACTCGTGGTTTTTCCCAAATTAAGTTTCCACATAAATCATTATGTCATGTGTTGATCTTGAATGTTTTATCTTTGCACATCAATTTTCTATAACTTGCTTATATGATTGATTTAAGTTTGGATGGATAAAAGGTGTATGGATTCATTAAAAGTAGTAAAAAGGTATTAATAGGGCATTTGGACCTTGAATAACTGATTCACCCCCCCTCTCAGTTATTCTAAAGAATTCTAACAATTGGTATCAGAGCCTGACTGATGATTCAGTTTAAAGGGACTACAAGAAGAAAAGATCAAAATGCCAAAGAGAGAAGTTCCCAAGCTCAACAAAGACATCTTTGTTGCGTGGAAATTTTTTATGAAGCTACATCTTGGATCCATAGGAGATTATGCCCAAAATTCAATTGTCACTAAACATGTAGATCCAACATGTGCTCCTATTGTAGAATACATGAAAAACAAGCAAGAACACAACCAGACAATGCTGGAAATTGCCTCTGCACCCAGCTATGCTAAATTTGATGATATCAAAGGATGTGACACTGCATTCAAAATGTGGAGAGCCTTATCAGACATCTATTGAGGAGATCAGAATGTACAAAAAGAAAAAAGAGAAAGTCTCAGAGGAAAGTTTGATGACATGAAAATGGAAGAAAATGAGAATGTTGCTCAGTATGGTGCAAGAATAAAGGAAGTGGTAAGTGCAATAAGATGCTTGAGTGGTCAACTAGATGAAGATATTGCTAATAGTAAGTTCTTAAGAACCTTGCTTCCTATCTATGCTATTAGAGTATCAGCAATACAAGAGCTAAGATGTATACCAGGAAATAATCTAAGCTTTGAAGGTATAATAGGTAGACTCACTACATTTGAGTTATCTAACTTTGACAACTACAAACCTGAAAATGTTGAATATACTTTTAAGGCCAAGTTATCACTGAAAGATTCCGAATAGGTGAAATCAAAGAAAGGAGGAAAAATGAAGTATGTATCCAGTGACAATAGCATTGATGAGGAAGATGTGGAACAATTGGAAACATTACTTGCTAGAAGATTTCACAGGGGCAAAGGAAAATTCAAAGGTAAGATGCCTATCGTTTGTTTCAATTGCAATGAAGTAGGTCATATTGCAGCAAGGTGTCCATAGAAAAACGATTCTAAGGAAGGCAAAAAATACAAGAACAGAAGAGATGATGACAAGAGAGATTACAAAGAAAAAGGTAAGAAGTGTTATATTGTTGAAGAAAATTCTGATGACAATGATGATGAAGTTGTTTATGTAGCCATGAAGGACCAATCTAATGAACAAGAGACCATAGCACTGGTAACATGTATAAACAAGAATGACAGATGGATCATAGACAGTGGATGCTCACATCACATGATAGGAGACAAAAGTAAGTTTTTTAACTTTACTCAGTATGATGGAAATAGTGTTAGATTTGGTAATGATGCTCCATGTCAAATCAAAGGAAAAGGTTCCATTAAGCTCACAGAACAAATTTCATGTGACAATGCATACTATGTTGAAGGATTAAACTACAATTTACTGAGTGTCTCACAGTTAGGCAATATAGGTTGCAAAGTGGAATTTGGAAACAAAACTGCAAGAATCTATGATACTGATGGTAAACTAATAGGAAAAGGAGATCAAACAAAGAGCAATTTGTTTTACCTTGATATGGATGATGTTTCTTGTTTATTTGCAAAATTTGATGATGAATGGTTATGGCATAGAAGATTATGTCATGTCAACTTTGATAATCTAGTCAACATTAGTAAAATGAAGAAAGTTGGAGGTTTACCAAAATTAAAGAAGCCTGATAATATCATGTGCAAACAATGTCAGCTAGGAAAGATGACAAAGTCAAGTTTCAAAAGATAAAACTATACATCTAAAGAGATACTTGAGTTAGTTCACACTGACTTATGTGGTCCAATGGAAATACAAAGCTATAGAGGAGATAAATACATAATGCTATTTGTTGATGACTATTCCAAGATGATGACTGTTATGTTCTTAAAACAAAAATTTGATTCTTTTCAAATGTTTAAGTGGTATGTGGCTAGAGTTGAAAAGGAAACAGGAAAAAGCTTGAAATGCCTAAGATCAGATAGAGGTGGTGAATTTACATCAAATGAATTTGAGATATTCTGTAATGATAAAGGAATCAAAAGACAAACGTCAGCTCCTAGAACTCCCCCACAGAATGGAATTGTTGAAAGAAGAAACAGATCTGTGATTGACTATGCCAGAACATTAATGATGGAAAAGAATGTTGCTTTGAAATATTGGAGAGAAGTTGTAAGTGTAGCTGTTCATACACTGAACCGAGTACAAGTTAAGAAAGGTACAAATACAACACCTTTTGAATTATGGTATGGTTACTCACCCAATGTAAAACATTTCAAAGTGTTTGGTTGCAAATGTTTTATCCTTAAAGATGTTAGAAATGAAAAATTTGATGCAAAAAGTGATGAAGGCATATTTCTTAGTTACTCCACTAGAAGTAAGGCATATAAGTGTTTGAATATTAACACTAACAAAATTGTGGAAAGTGCAAATGTAAGTTTTGATGAGTACACAGAAGTCCAAGCTGAAGAACCAAAGAAAATGGAAGAGTACAAAACCTTTGTGTATTCTTATGAAGGAATGACTGTTGATGAGGATGATGTCAATAAAATTGAAAATCAACAACAAGTGTCAGTTTAAACTGAGTCACAACCAGTGAATGCTGAGTTGCATTCAGAAGCCGAGTTACAGAATGAAGAAAATGCACAATCTGATTCTAAAGATAGTACACATAATGAAGAACAACCTGACAATGAAGTGCATAGTAATCCTGAATCTGAAAGATCAAACATGGAAACAAGGACAGAGCCAAGGTTATCCAAATATGTAAAAAGACATCATCCTGCTAAATAGATAATTGGTGACAAAGATGCAAGACCAATGACAAGGAACAGGCTAAGACATGAATCATGTCTGATCAGCAAATCTGAACCCAAGACAGTATATGGTGCATTACAAGATGATGACTAGTATAAAGCTATGGAAGAAGAAATTGATCAAATAAGAAAAAAAAAACCTGGAGTTTGGTTCCCAGACCAACTGACAAAAATGTGATTGGCACCAAATGGGTATTCAGAAACAAACTAGATGAGAATGGTGAGATTACCAGAAATAAAGCTAGACTAGTATGTAAGGGTTATGCTCAAGAAGAAGGAATAGACTATGGAGAAACATTCGCTCATGTTGCTAGAATGGAAGGAGTAAGAACTTTACTTACATATGCTGCCTACAAATATTTTAAAGTCTTTTAGATGGATGTAAAATCTGCCTTCTTAAATGGTATACTAGAAGAAGAAGTCTGCATTGAACAACCAGAAGGATTTGTTGATGAAAACAATAGGGATATGGTGTGTAAGTTACATAAAGCACTCTATGGTTTGAAACAAGCACCTAGAGCATGGTATGAGAGACTTCACAAGTATCTAGTGCAAATTGGATTTGAAAGAACTAATGACAACAGCAACATGTACATCAAAGAAGAAGAAGGTAAAGACATTATTGTATCTAAAATCTTTGTGGATGACATAGTGTTTGGTGGTAAGGAAGTACTTTGCAAAGGCTTTGCTGAAAAAATGAAACATGAATTTGAAATTTCTATGTTTGGAGAAATCAAAATTTTTGTTGGGTTGCAAGTACATCAACTCAAACATAGAATATTTTTTACACAATCAAAATACATCAAAGAAATTCTTAAAACATTTGGATTAGAGGAATCCAAACCAGTCAGCACACCAATGGCAATGGGAAATAAGCTATCCAAGAATGATGAGTTAGCTGAAGTCAATCAAACAAAGTACAGATCCATGATTGGAAAACTAAAATATGTTGTACATAGTAGACCAGACATAGCATTAGCAGTTGGAATAGTGGCTAGGTTCTCTGCTAATCCTAAAGAAAATCATCTCATAGCAGTAAAAAGAATAATGAGATATCTCAAAAGAACTGATGACTTTGGTCTATACTACAAAAAGAATGGAAAATTTGAGCTCAACGCATATACAGATGCAGACTGGGTAGGAAACATTGATGATAGAAAAAGCACAAGTGGAGGTGCATTATTTCTAGGCAAAAGGCTGGTTACCTAGACTAGCAAGAAACAAACATGTACATCACAATCCACTGCAAAGTCAGAATATGTGGCAGTTGCAGTCAATTGCACAAACATTGTATGGCTCACACATCTATTGAATGGAATGAAAGAAGAAGTAACAAAACATGTGATATTGTATTTTGATAGTACAAGTGCTATAAATATATCCAAAAACCTAGTGATGCATGCAAAAACCAAGCATATTGCAATCAAGTATCATTATATCAGAGAATTGGTAGAAGACAAACAAGTAAAGTTGGAATACATTCACACAAAGGAACAAACTATAGATATCTTCACCAAACCATTGCCCAAGGATTCCTATGAATATCTTAGAGGTAAGTTGGGGTTCATACCCCTAACTCAAGCAGTTTAAGGCAACATGGAAGTTGCCTTGCATCAATAGGAATAAATCATTGAAATATTAACAGGTTGATGCAAAGGATGACAGCAGGAATAGAAACTCCAAATCAGTCACAAGCATGGTGACAGAGGGAGAAAATCAACAAGAAGCCAAAGATTATATTTTGCATGATAAATATGCTACGTCTTTGGAATTTATGTCAAAGAGGGAGAAATATGCATAAAACTAATCAATACAAAGAAAGAGGGAGATATATGAGATCAGTAGTAAAAATACAGCAAGACAACGTATACAATCTTGGTGGTAACTAAGTTGATTAATTGATCAGTTTGGCTTGCCATCAATGCCAAAGAGGGAGATTTTTGGAAATGATTGAAATGATCATAAGAAAAGTTGTTGGAATAATATATGAAACTGGTAAAAGAATGTCCTCAATCATTGTTTTGTCATTGATGTCAAACTTGCTACTTGCAAGAATGACAATTGCTTTAATGATCCAAATACTATCAATTAGTTGATTGTCAAGGTGGAGGCAATCAATAAGATGTAACTAGAACAACTAGAGAAAGGTTGAAGTTATGATGTTGTAATGAAGTATAAGGATCAGCTAACCCATTGATGAAAAAGTGTATTTGATGACATACTATAAGATACAAAGAATGGGCACACTGAAACATATCAAAGATTTAAGGTTTTAGTTAAGTCTTTTGTAAAGCTCAAACTAAGTTTATTAGAGAGAAGGAGCTGAGCAAGCTAGTAAGAGCTAAGTAAATTCCTAGTTAATGCCGAGCAAGTTTAGATGTCGAGTGAGACAGAGTTTATCAAGTGCTGAGCAGAACCAAGTGTCGAGTAGAACCAAGTGCCGAGCAGAACCAAGTGCCAAGTAGGTATAGGTGTCAAATAACACAGAGGTACCAAGCACCAGTAACTCAATAATGCCGAGTTGCTGCATTATTTTGGAAATTGAAGATTTGCCAGATCTAAGCTGACAAGGTTGTTATCTAGAAATTTGTGAATTAAAAGAAAGATAAGAATGATGAGCTGGTGGCACAGAACACCATGTAGAACATTTTAAAGATACAACTGGCAAAGTTTCAAGAAGAGAACAAGATATGGGGTAGATACATTGTATCCTACCTAATCCATTTTGAAACCCTAAAATTGGAGAGGGAGAATTGAGTGGCAAAGGTAAATCAGACTTCTATTTAAGAAGACATAAGTTAATAAAGAGAGAGAGAGAGAGAGGTGGTCAAGCATAAAAGCATGAAGTGTTGTAAAATATGCTAAGGAGAAGAATGCACAGGAACTCTGTTTGGATAGACGACCACAAGGATGATTGCATTGGTAGAATGAGTAAGAAGACTCAAGAAGACAAAGCTTGAGAGGGAGACAAGCAGTCAGAGCTGGAGTGATTGAAGCCAAGCATAAGGATTGAACTGAAAGTGTGATATGAAATCTGCAAAGTATGTTGTAAGTTATATCAGATCAAAAGACCATTATCGTTACATTCTAGCAATTGTAATAGTAAGTTTAAATCCTATGGACTTAGGTTGGTTTAATAGCCATTAGATAAATCCTTTAACCGGGTGACATTCCAAGTGAATGTTCTAAAGACCTTTAACCAGGCCCATTCCTAATAGTTTGGTGAAATCCTTTAACAAGGTCACATTTAACAGTGTGTTGTAAGCCTTTAACAGGGTAGGCTTTTAATAGGGCATCACTTCAGAAGAGTGAAAATCAAGTAGCATGTTACTAGTGGTTTTTCCCAAATTGGGTTTCCAAGTAAATCATTGTGTCATGTGTTGATCTTGAATGTTTTATATTTTCACATTGATTTGTTGTAACTTGCTTATATGATTGATTTAAGTTTGGATGGATAAAAGGTGTATGGATTCATTAAAAGTAGTAAAAAGGTATTAATAGGGCATTTGGACCTTGAATAACTGATTCACCCCCCCCCCCCTCAGTTATTCTAAAGAATTCTAACAAAATGCTCTTCCACAACAGCATGCTTTGCTAATGTACAACTTCCTCTTTATTTATCAATATAAAAAATGTTCTTAATTTTGGGATAAATCTATTCCTATACTATTCTAAAAAAATTTCCTTCTTCTCTTGTGATAGATCAGGCATAACTCTGACTAATACGTCAGTTCTTATTTGATTTTCTACTTGCTCTACCTACTACCATCTTCTCTTTAATCTTTCCAAAAGATCTTGACATATCTTATTCTCCATTTCACTAGAAGATATCTTGAAATTTGACATCATTTCTATCATAGCTTCTTCAATTATATTCTTATCATCATTATCTCACTAATACATTAGGGGTGAATTTGTGACGTCAATTTGAGATGACGGGCAAATGTAATGTGTTTTTGGCTTTTTTTTTCAATTATAACCCAACAACATCACAATTGCGACATTAATGGGATTCAACATTGCAATTATGATGTTAACGAGATATAAGGAAAAAAAAGGTGCATTGGTCATTTTCAAAATCCATCTCTAGAGCGCACAAGGGTTTCAGAAGGTTGGTTTCCTTTTTCTCTTTTCTTCTATGGATTCAACAGCCAAGGCTTATGATGTGGGTCATGGGATGTTTCTTAATGGTTGTCAGAATCATTTATAAGAGGACCAATGGATTTTCAAGGGTCATTTCCAAGCATAGAGGAGTTGCAAGGTAAGGGTGTTTATCATTAGGCAGTATTTAAAAACCTATGAATCATTTGTAACAACTAAACAATAGATATAGGAATCATAGCAATGTTTAGATAAGTTGTATCAATCTCGTGTCTAGATGAATCAGTATTGCACTTTTGATCAATAGGGCATCCAATTGTTCGAAGAAGAAATATGAAATGGAATGTTTGATAAAATAGGATAGTAGTTAGACTTGGGGTTAAGGGTATCAATTGTGATACTCTAACTGTGTAGAGTAAAAAACTTCATTTGCTTGATTTCAACTTTTTAATAATCCAAAATGCCTAAATTGTGGCACATGCTTACAAAATTTTGCAGTGTAATTTGACCCGAGCTTAAAGTGTAACAAATAGGCTCGGTGGAATTCTCAGGACTATAGGATGATATCCAATTTGTGAAAGCTTAAGACTAATAGGAAGGTAGCAATACGCAGGGAGAAAACACCAAAAGTCCCAAAGTTTATTTAGAATTTTGAATTGGAAAGAACTGAGTTAAAGTTATAAAATGGCAGCTTTAAGCTAGGTTTATTTATGGCATGTTTAGTTAACATACCTCTCATTAGCTATTTACCAATTGCATAGCTATGAGAGTGATGCTCCTATTTTGTTTATAGATTCACACATTCAAATTTCAAAATAAATATCCACACATTCTTAGTTTCTAAATTGAACATCTGATTTCCATGGAAACAAAAAAAAGTTTACACGATATAGGACACTATTCATATAGGTGTAGGTGAACTATTCTCAATCATAAATTAGGGAGAAAGGCATCCAGAGTCAATACAGGCAGTGAGTGTTATGTTGGTGTAGTGCATTCCGGTGCAACCCAAATTTACATAAAAATATAGTTCAAACTAATCTGATCAAACAAAAACAAATACTAACTAATCTTATTTTTCTCAAAGGGTAGAGCAATTCCTTATCCAAGTAAATTTCACAATATGCAAGGAAAACATGCATTTGTAATCTATGGTAGGTGAATTCACCGTGTTAGTTTAGAGTCCCAAGTTTGACTTCTCTATCAAATTTTTTTGGACCAATCATACTTTCGTGTGAGGGAATTTATTGCCACATATGCAATCTTCTCTTTTCCTGGCATGATTGCATTACTATTGATAGTGCATTAAATTCCACAAAGCATTCATATTAGTGAGAAAAAATAGGATCGGATTTGGGTCGCTAATGCTAGATAGGTCCCTTATTTAGCCCAAATATCTAGTTAAGTTTTACCTAAAACTTCAAACTTTCCTTGTCATTGCCACTCCAGGAAAGTTTGCATATTGGAGTCTATATGAATATTAAAATGATGAGTTTCTTTGCCACAGAAAAAATAACATCAAATTTGAGTCCAACAAAGGGAAATAGTGCAGATCCAATGATTCTACGTGGAATGTAGTCAATTTCAATAGTAAAATTCAATAGGAAATTTTTTAGATAGTTTAAAATATTAGAGGAGCATTTGACAGTAATTTTACTTAAATGGTGATGCTCAAACAAAAAATGGTAGCTGTCTCGATTACCAAACCTTAAAATCATAAAAAACTTTCTAATCCTCACAAATTGTAGAAACCTAAGTTGACAAACCTCATTTCATTACTACGAATATTTCCTCCATTTTTCTCATGCCCAGATTCAAAGCCGATACTTGTCATCTGAAGAACACCATGAAAGGGTCAGCCCACAACATAAATTTCAAAGAATTAATAACTTTAGATTTCTACAATTTGATATTTGTTTCTTATTTGATGTGTATACTTTTTAGCATTAAGGTTTCAAATCTCACTCTGTGATTCTCTTACATTTTGTGATTCTCTTTCATTCTGATAATAGATCATAGAGTGTGATAAAACAATGTTGATGATAAATAATATACACAATCTCTACAATTTCTCACAATCATTTTAGTCTTCTTGGTAGAACCAAAGTGAACTGAACTGAAGACCTCAAACTTAAAAAGTTTATCCAAACACCAAACACTAGAGGCAAGTGATAGTGATGGACTTGTTCATTAGTGAGACAGATGACCCCCTTATGCTACGTGGCCCTTGAGCACCTAGAGTGGAATATTTTCCTACATTGTATACTAATGACCTTTTGATGTTAAAATAGGGCATGAGCTAAATGAAAAAAGCATCATGTCTTCAAGTGATGCTTTTGGGATTGCAATGATTATTGAGTATAACATAAAATCATTAGGTAATTGAACAAAACGGGTGAGGTACAATTTTAATACAATGCAAATGCAAAGTTCAATACAATACATCAACATTGAGAATAAATAGGACAAAGTGATGAATGCCTTAAAGGCTTAAGATATAAAGTTGTTAGAATAGAAAAGGGCATAGTTCCAAAGAACCAAAACTACTGAAAGGGTCAGTGTAGTAAAGAAACACCTAATCCTCTATGAAAAATTGTCAATATGGTCACTAAGACTCTGCAGTGCATGATTTGTCAAATGCTTCAGTCTCCTTTGCAACATATGGTTTCTTGATCTACTTAACATGATCCTAACCCATGTTATAATGCAATGAGAAACATTATAATGAAGATGATACAATTGATTCATTTCTTCACTAGTCAAGGTTACTCTTCCTCAAATGAGTAAAAGGAGAAGGACAATCAAGAAAGCTTTCATGGTTGTAGTAGTTTCTCAAGTTAACATTAATTACAACCTTAAGAGAAGGGTGATTCTAGAAAGCCAAATAGCTTATTTATGAAATAACAAATCCAAAGAAGATTTTATGTATACAAAAATACCCCAAACCATTGATAAGAGTGAAAGCATCAAATACATCAAGAATAAGTCATACTACTATTTGCATACAAAATGCTTGAAATTATGAAGATTGATGTTGAATTGTTTCTTAGACCAAAAGCATCAAATACATCAAGAATAAGTCATACTACTATTTGCATACAAAATTCTTGAAATTACGAAGATTGATGTTGGATTGTTTCTTAGACCATTGACAATGGTAAAAACATGAATATATCAATTATAAGTTTGTGTTCAAAATTATATTCCTTTTGATATGACTAAAGTATAGTAAACTGCTTGAAATGATGAAAGTTCATGAACATAGGGATAAGAGGATTTTTTAATCTTTGTAATAAGAAAAATCAAAACAAGAAGCATGAATATGAAATTGAACTAGAAAAAATAAATAAAGCGGATGAAAATTTACATGAAATTATTTAGGTGGATTTAGGGACAATTTTGAGTGTGTCTATTATGATAAATGGTATACTAGCACTTGCACACTTTGAATGATAAATGGTATACTAGCACTTACACTTTGGATGAGATGAGATGCAATGGGTATATAAATGGTATATACTAGTACTTGCACTTTTGATGAGATGCAATGCAATGGTATAGCTAATAGTATTGTATTGGTCAGAACAAAAGACTATATTTATCTCTTTCCCAATCCTTCCTCACTCCCTCTCTCCCTCTCTCTCACACATGTATTTCTATACATATTATATTATCTCTAGAATGGCACATTTTTATTTCTAAATGTGTTATTAAGATGGACCTTGTAGAGAAGAGGATAATGGAGAGCATGCCAAATCTCTATTTAGCTTTAATTTTGGCTTGAACTGAGGTATCTCAAATTTGATATATATTGGAGATTGATCTTTCATGATACTACATTCAATGCTTCACCCATTTGTATTTCAAATGAATCAGTTCTCAAGAGCAATGCAGTTGAAGTAGAGCATGATCCATGTTTCTAATTCTACAAAACAGTTCTCTACAAAGATCGTTGCCATTTTTGGGATGGGTGGGCTCGGCAAGACAGTTCTCTGCAAATAATTCTTCAACAGAAAGCATTCCAAATATAGTCAATCCTATTTTTTGTTTGATGTTTGGGATTCCTCTATGAAATGCAATGTGCCCTCTTTACACATAAAGCTTCTCATTGATATCTTTGATGAAGATCATCTCAGATTTTCAAGCATAGAGGATGGCACAAGTTGTCTCAGTGATCGTATCCAAAGGAGCAAAATTTTAAACTTGTTGATTGTTTTGGATGATGTTGATCATGTGATAGGATGCTTCATAGATGTCAGCATAAGATATAGCCCAATCTATCTCAAATAGGTCATAAACAAGAAAGTTTAATGTAGTTTTTGTGCCCTATTTTAATTGGAGGCTAAACAAGAAGCACCAATTATTTTTGTTCTCAGTTGTAAATTGATAATAGATATCCTTGTACATACGATTCATATCAGGATGCTAATTCAAAACACACACCCACAAAAGGTACCAACATCTACACTATAGGGAAAATCACCTCTAGCCTTTGTAGAAGGCTCAGTACTAGCAAAATCCAAAAAGCCAACAGGATCCAAAAGACCAACACAAATATTTTCAATGTTATCATTGACAACATCGTAACATTTTTGTAATTTTGCAATATGAAGATTCATATGCACTCTAAGACCCAAGAAAATATAAAATGGTGATGATGACCTTGAATATCATGAAAAACATGATGATATGGTTTTTAGCACATTCAACTCTCTTTGACCAAATATGCACAATGCTGCCTAGTTGGTCCTAAAGTATAAATCCATGCTAACTTTGGCTTAAAAATATTGTTTTCCATTACATCATTGGTCTAAATTATCGATGTAATTTATTATACTTATTATGCCCTACTAGGAACTTAATTAGTTTTGGCCTTCAATCTAAGCTTGAGGTGTTCTTGCATGATACTCCTAAAGAGAAGAAGTCTAAAGTCCTCTTAGAGAAAACTTGATCCAAATCAATACATTTCTTCCTAATTTCTTCCTCTAGCATCCATGTGGCTTCCAAGTTTTATAGTCTGATCCATTATCAATTATTTTTTTCCATTACACCTTGTGCCTTGTCAGTTTGGATTCTCTAGTATCCACAATAGCTTTAATCTATGTTTCCTTTGTCAATGGTAATTCAAACACCTAGTCTTCGTCATTTAGAGTTGAATATGTTTGTTTAACACCTTCATCCATAAAATCTTTGAACATGGTCAAATCTTAGATATTTAATATAGGAGAAAGACCTACATAAGGTGGTTACAACATGTTGGCGCTCAAAATTGTATTCCAAATTTTGAGCACTATTGAAAAGATCAAGCCTTTAAACGCTTTTAAAATGTATATGTACCTGGTTGTACCCGACTATTCCATTGAAGCCCCAAAGGTGTTCAATGTTTCTAACACCTTTCATTCACCCTACCTACCTGTTCCATGAAGTTAAAACATCATTCTAAGCTGGTGTCCAAATCTGCACTTTACCATTAGTGTCAAATAGCAACAGGAGGCCGTGTTTGCCAATGAATAACTTGCACCAAGAAATGTTTTAAGACTTTCTACTTTGAGAGTGTCTAGTATCCATACCTAAGAACCTATGTTTCAGACTTCAAGTTGTTTCGAGTTTGTTTGACTAGGTTTTGAATCCTTCAAAGTTGGTTAGTTACTGTTTTCATGTTGATGCACTTTACACATAATTCTGGGAAGCCCTATTTGACATGTTGTAATTTTTGTCCAGTTGATAGAAGTGCTGAAATTCCTTTTTCATTGCATTATAGACATCAGAGACTTGTTATGTTTCAAGTTTCAGCTCTTGACAAATCTGTTTGATCAATTTTCAAACGCGATTCCAAATGGAATTTCTATCTTTTACTAGTGTCAGTATTTGTAGATTGATTAGTAGCCCTATTTGTGACATCATAAAAAAAAATTGGTAATTGGTCAAGTCAGATGGATTATACCCCTGTGTAGTACCCTAAAAATACGACAAGTGTGCCAGCTTTCAAATCTTGACAAATCCATTTGAACACTTTTCCAAAGTCATTCCATTTGTAAAAATTGTTATGTTGTCATTGTTTCCTGTCCTGTAAATCCAGGTAGCCAACTTTAGACGCTTGCCAAATTTGCCTTGTTATTTGTCATGTTCCCAAATTGCATATTCATAATGTCCTCATGACAAAGAATCAACATCCTAGTTTTCATTTTCCCGTGTGTCTATTTACCTAGCTTTTCGAGCCAAATCCAAACCCAGTTTGTTGTTTTCTAACATGTTTTCTTGTAGGTAAATTCGAGAAGGAAACTTTGACTGTCAATATCTTTTGACCTTGAATTCTTCATGAGACGAGATTGAACAAGGTACAAGAATGCAAAACAAAGACTTAGTGTATTCATTTTCAGGACATGATTAGTTGGTTTGGGTTAGTTTTAAAGGCCGATTAATAGACCTTCTGGCACCAATTTGATAGCTTGCAGATTAGTCATAAAGTGAATATTTTTTGATGATTCAGTGATTGAATTTGACTCTAATTAGTTCAAGGTGATCAATAGGTCAATTCAGTAGTTTAGTTGCCCAGGAAACACAAATTTTTTAGTCGGACCCACTTTGGGGCCCGACTGAATCTAGCAAGACTAATAGAGCTCGAGGGAATTTAAAGATGTTTTTGAAGAAAGAATGATAATAGTCCTAATAATAAATGTGTATTATATATTTGTCATTCTATTTCAAAAGGATGAATGTAAGGAATTCATATGAAAAATGGTGAAGAATATAAACTCCACCTTGCCATCCACAATGTTGGATAGATGAAATCATAACAGCTATAAATTGAAAGAGGAATCTCTCAAGATAGCTGAGATATCCAATCCCAATATTCAGAGGTCAATTTCACTGTCAATGGCTGAGCCAACAGCATTTGCATTATTGCAATCTTTGATTCTGATAGAAAATAGCAATATTGCTACACCTTTACAATTATTAGAAGCTATAGCAACTAAATGTCATGAAGGGCGTGGAAGGGGTTCATGTAATAGTATCCTTGCAATGATAAGGATTGCCAACTTTCTCGAGCTGTCTTTTTCTGAAGCATTCCAAGAGCACCTAATTGAACTCTTGCAGCTTCTTTCCCTCAAAGCCCAAGATTCTCTTGATGAAGCTAGATATCTTGTTGATACTCACTCAATGCCTGCAGAAAGTATTGCGCATATACTTGCAGAATCATTCCTAAAGGGCTTTTTGGCAGCTCATCATGGTGGATACACAGAATCTTCATAGAAAGAAGTTGTGCATGTACTTATGTGACTGGTTATAACTGGTCATGATATGCCTCATGTGTATGAGGTTGAGTTGCTTATTTTAGCCCATCATTTCTACAAGTCCTCTGCATGTCTTGCTGGTGTAGATGTCCTTGTGGCCCTTGCAGCAACCCGTGTTGAGTTGTATGTTGTAGACGGCAATTTCTCATGCTTGGCTTGTTTGGTAATGGGAGTTAGCAACTTCCATGTATTGTACTCCATGTAATAGAAAATTGTCAACTTGAGTGGCTACTTCAGGAGTATGTAGTTGCAAATGCGACATCAGAATTAGCAGTCAAAGTATGAAAGGTATAAAGTTTTTAACACCCAAACAAAAGACGAACCCACAGTAGGAAGGAGGAAGCCACTAGTGAAGGAGAAGCGGCAGGGAGTAGGGCATTCATCTGTGCAAAGGCGGTAGGAAATGAAGAGAAAAAGCTGCATAAAAAAAGAAGAGAAGGCAACGTTAGAAGAATAAGCCGACTCAAGGCAAAAAACAGAGCTCTACTCATGCAAAAAGATAAAGAAACATTGAGAAAAATGACTGAAGTCACCCAAGCTGGAGATTGCAAGCTCCATGCTAAGAAACAGAGCAGGCAGGGCATCAAGGTTCTGAAGTCATGGCATGAAGTGTGAAAACCCAGTGCCATGCATAAGATCTACAACAGAAAAGAGGAAAAGGACGCCAGTTAAAATGAATTGTTTGAGACATCAAGTAGAGACAGCGGCACATAAGAGAAAAAGACCACACTAAAAATATTGGTCAATGCCTATGCATAGAAGATGTAAAACCTGTGCATTAAGAAATAGCTCAATGCATCATAGAGATCCCAGCCCATTCATGTATAGCAGACTCCCAAGCAGAGCTTCATGTGGAATAAAGGGAGGTCTGCACCATAGTAGAAGACAACAAGCACAGGGGAGTTTGCACATGAAGGTTTGGACAAATCAGTTTCCAATGTATTTTAGAAAACACCTAGCAGCATCCAAAGCCCCAGCTCCACGTAGGGGGCAGTCAATAGCAAGGGCGTGTGAAAAAGAAAAAGCTTTGCAGCCCATGCAATTGAGAAAAGACACCCAATGTCAATTGAAAATTAGAAACGCCCCAAAGATAAATAGTAGTCAACAACAAGAAAGGAAGACACCATGCCTCATAATGGAACTCCACGCCATGAAAAGGCCCATGCCCTGAGTTGAACAAAGGAGAGTACAGTGTTAGAAAGCAAACCGCACATGTTATGAGAAGACCCAGCACCAAAGTCCAAGCCTACGCAACCAAAGAAAGAGGAACTCACGTCTTGAGAAACAAGCATCCATGCCTAGCAAAAGGAAGACAAAATCTGCAGTCAAAGTCGTAGGTAAATGGAGGAGTGACAGCATTGGATTAATCCCATATTTCTCAGGGAATGGATATTATTTGTCCTTAAATAATAGAATAGTCAAAATGACTTTTATCTTATGAGAGAGGCTTTTGGAAAGCCATGGCCTTGCGTGGCGCTCGTGGGGTCAAAACAACAAATTTTGGTAGTCAACACAAGTAAAATTAGTGCAAGGCCAGGAAGATGGAGTTAGGAGGTTCATGATCTTACGTTGAGGTCATAAGAGTGAAAATGACAATGAAAAGGAATTTTGATGTTACGCTTGCATATGAGCAGAGGTCGGAAGTGAAAGGATGCTCAATAATTCCCTCACGTAAGAGCCTAAACAAAAATTTTGAGACCTCCGGTGATAGAGTGCTCGTAAGAACGTAAAGGGCAGTGTTCCCTATATGAGCATAAAGGGAAAAATGATAGCATGAGCAAAGGCACGTAAATCAAATTTTTCAGGGCTTTGGGGATACGCTTGAAGCTGTCAGGACGTAAAAGGATGGTCAAGCATGAGAGCGTAAAGAAAAATTTGGATGCTACGGGAGATGACTGACAAATTTTAAGGAATTTATTAATGTATTAATTAATTAATTAAAAAAGAGTTTCAAATGTTGCACAGTCAATAGTAGATTGACACATGGCATTCTCGGATTGAAAGAGAGGAATATAAAATGAAAGTTCAGAGAGGAACAAGTATAAAGTGAAAAATTTGAAATATTTTGAATTTTTATATAGTTTAGACTATATATATTTTTAAATTTTTAATTTTAAAGTTCAGACACAGTTTAGACCTGAGTTTTTTTTAAATGGCCATAATAGGGGCATTTTTTACCCGAATTAGGCACTTCAATATACCGTTGAAATCGAGAAGAAGTGAATTTTCCAAATTCGAGGTCAGATTTTACACAACAATCAACCAGTTCAGTCTATAAGTAGATTTCTAATTTCTGGGGCATTCTCAGTAGAAGGGGCAGAATTCACCATGAAGCATCAGAGTGTTTTATAGGGCAGTTTTAAAAGCTTGTTAAAGTCAGGATGTGAAGAAAAACATAACGAGATGTTTTCTTGGCTTCTAAAGTTCATATAACTAATTTTCACCTTTTATTGTGAGTTCACCTTGGCATCAAAAATTAGTTATGATGATGGATAAAATATCTCAGATATTTTTGCCTTGTAGAGACAAAATGATGAGATTTGATTTTCAGTTGCAGAGAGAAGGTAGAGAGAGGCTTTGAGCTTCTTGGAAAGAAATTCTAAAGGGACACTTGTCATCTCCTGATCAGATCCAAGATTTCCTTCATCCTATATCATTCTTTCTTTCTCTCATTGTAAGGGTTCTAGTTTTTGCACTGAGAGACTATTCTTCAACATTTCTTCTTGTATTGAACAACATTTTGAGTTTTATGCAAATAGTTCATGTCTGTTAGGTGATTTATGAAGTATTATGTACATCTTTCATGTATTTGGTTTCAAGGAAAGCAAATAAAGAGCAACAATGGTTTAAAATTCAGTCTAAATCTTGTCTCTTGTTTGTGGATCTGTAATCTTTTCTAGTTTATGATCAAAGACCATAGATTAGGTTGCATCTCATTTAGTGATGTATGTGATTAAAATACCTTGCTTATGGAACAAAGAGCCATGTAACCGCTTGGTGTTTATCATAGGGTTTACTGATTTCATGATGGGATATTCTTAGTATGAGATTCATTTTGATGCAGATATCTATTCACAAGTTGAAAGATAGATCAGAGATCTGGATGTAGTAATATGTCTGAGATTTCCAGGAGATGTATGGTTATAATTCATTTAATTTCCCAATAGATAAGGAACTGATCACAGATAGGATCATTAAATTTTGTTACTCATACCTGGGTCTTGCTGTCATCAATCTATTAAATCATTTTCATTTTATCTTGAAAGGTATTCAAAGTATAACCTGCACATAGCTTTCCAATTTCATGAATCATGTCCTTAGCTATTTCATGCTTGTGATCTCCTGGTTAAGCATAGAAGAATTAGGGGTTTCATCTGCTATCATAGATCTTGATTATGTTTATTACACTAGTTCCATATGTCAAATCTAAAGAGGTTCACCTACCTAGGTTTTGCAGAGCCTGAAGTCCAGAAGGAGTCTAGCCTTATAGTTGGCCCAGGTTCTTGGTAAATTGTGTCCATTATTGGAGATAGCTGCCCATCGACACATTCTTGTCTTGCATACTTGGTTGTTCAAATTCTGTTAAATCGAGAGCCAACAAAATGGTGACTCTTCTAGGAAGTTGCATTCAGAAAGAACCAAAATCTCTGGCATGAAATAGATTGAATATAGCATATATATAGCAAGAGGCATGTCTTATTTTCCTTGCTGAAGTTTCATGTTTCCTCAGTTGAGCTTTATTCATGGACAACAGTATGTTGTAAAACTAGATGAAAATTGTGTTATATGACTGTCATAGGTCTATCTTCAATTAGTTCAGTTTGCAAGTGCTGTTGAGAAAGTTCAGAGTCAAGAATTCATTTATAATGTGTAAATTCTTTTCAAGGTGTTAATGATCTGCAAGTTTCTTCTACATTGAAGGTCTGGTTCAGATTTGTCAAGTGACAAATTATGTTTTATTTCTCACCAAGTGTGAGTGGCGACTCTCAAATCTCTATACCATTTATTCCTAGTTGATGTCATTGCAAAATTTTGAAGGACTTTCAGTTGTACGGGAAGATCTAAAGCTATTGATGTATCTTGAAGAGAAAGTTTTAATATCTTGATAAGTTTTAAAGTGATGTTTGAAATTTTCTATTATAAAGAAATTGAAATGTAAAAATGAATCACAACACTAATTGTTATATTCCTCTTGTAAAGAGGTGGCGGCTCTAAAAAGTTTGATCAGTGGTGTAAAAGATTTTCAATCTTACACCTGTGCCAAATTAGCAAGTTGAAGGTTTGCATCAGCACTTTAAGGTATTTTGGTTTTCATGTTTTCTTTTCATGGAAATCAAATGTTAGAATCAGTGCCTCTATTAAGTGATTTTTCAGCACTAGAAGGAAGAGGTAGAAATTTTGTTCTATAATGGAGTCAGATCTCAGATCTGAGATTAGTTTGCCAAATTCTGAGAGTTTGGAAATTGTGAATAATAACATTGCTATGTTGAACAGACTGGTTTATCAAAGGATTGTCAATCTTTTAAGAATTGAGGTAGGAAGTATTCAAGGTTTAAGTGCTGAAGAATTTTATTTAAGGCTTAAGTCAGTAATCAGTAAGATGCCTTTTCATTGTAGACCTGAGGAATCTTCACTGCCTAGTGTTTTCCTTCATGTTCTAGTACCGGATTCAGTCAATTGGCCAACACCTATAAGGTTACAAATAATTTTGCAAATCAAAAAATTCATTGAGGAGATGGAAAGTGGTGATTATAGATTTCATGACATGTCTTCTAATGATAATGAATGTGCTGAAAGCCAAGGTAGCAATGAATATAATGAATCTATAGAGCAAGATAATCTATCTTTCGAATGTGAAGAGATGGGTTCAAATGTTAATGAATCAGGTAACAGCAATCAACATGAAAAAGATGGATATAAAAGAGAAGATAAACTTTGTTACAGTGAATATGAAGTTGAAGAAATTTGTAACAACAGTAAGGGGAATGATTGCCATGATAAGAAAGAATGTTGTAATAATTTTGATTTTCCATATTGTTACACTAATCATCTTCCTGTTGTAAGTTCTTCATGTTGTCCAGATGACAATCATAGCCAGGAGAAGATTTGTGAGGTAGTCTTCTTGAGTTCTGATGAAACCTCTATTTTGTTGGGTCATGAGTTTGAAAATCACGTAAGTATCTCTAAGGATCTTCATATGTTCTCTCATAATACTTTCTCATTCAGGAAAATCAATTCCCCAAAGTTTGATGTGGAAAAAGAGGTAGAATCTGAACAATCTTTGTTAGAATTTGGAGGTGTATATAATAGAACCTCAAATGTTTTTGCACATGACGATTTTTTGGATGTAGTGAATGTTAATGAAGGAAATTTTAATGTTGTTTCAGATTCTTTTCATGTTGATCTTGTTGAACATTGTTTTAATGTTTCATATGGTGAAGTGGAAAATAGTGAGTGTTGTCAATCCAGTTATAGATTTTCTTCATGCACTGATAAGTCTTGTGAAGATAAGTTCAAGGTGTATTCTGACTTTCAGTTTGATGAAGAAGATGATCAACATAGTTTGGATCAGTACTTTCAGAATGAGTTTTCAATTTTGGTGACTAATCAGTTGTTTGAATGTGAAGAGGTTTCAGCAAAGGATAAATCTGATTCGATGAGTAACATGGTTGCAAGTAGGCAATGGTCAGATTTCGCATATTCTTCATTTACGGAGGCACAAGGTGAGTTAAAATCTGCTCCATTTAACTCGTTGAATGTACTTGAATTTGAGCACTTTGTGTTTCCAGTTGAAAGAATCCATGATTCATTCAGTAGTGATGAGTTTCAGTTTGATATCAGTTGTCATGATCATGCTGATCCATGTTTTCATAGTGGGCAAGGTGTAGAAAGTTTGTCTGATTTTTATATGCACTATGAAGATGATGATAGCAGTTTTGTTTTGCCTAACGAAGTAATTGAAAGTGTTGATATGATGGGTGAAACAAATGATAATGAGAATTTTAGTTTACCTCAGGGAGATGTAAATGAGAATCAGGTTTTTGAAAGAGGTAAGAAGTTCTAAAACTTTTGGTGGCCCAGGGGCATCGCTTGTACATAGTTAGAGTAGTTTCTTGTTTTCAATAAAGCTGTTCGAGAAAGTTTTGTTATTCAGGTGTGTGGTCTGCTTCTTCCCGAGATCTAAAATCTTGCCATGCCCACAAGGGACATGCACCCCCAGATAGAGCCACTATTGGCACTCAAAATTGTAGTCCAAATTTTGAGCACTACTGAAAAGATCAAGCCTTTAAATGCTTTTAAAATGCATATGTACCTGGTTGTACCTGGTTGTTCCATTGAAGCCCCAAAGGTGTTCAATGTTTCTAACACCTTTCATTCAGCTTTCCTACCTGTTCCATGAAGTTAAAACATCATTTCGAGCTGTTTGGCGAAGTCTTGTTTTAAGCTGGTGTCCAAATCTGCATTTTACCATAAGTGTCAAACAACGACAAGAGGTTATGTTTGCCAATGAATAACTTGCACCCAGAAATGTTTTAAGACTTTCTGCTTTGAGAGTGTTTAGTATCCATACCTAAGAACCTATGTTTCAGACTTTGAGTCATTTTGAGTCCATTTGACAAGGTTTTGAATCCTTCAAAGTTGGTTAGTTATTGTTTTCATGTTGATGCACTTTACACATAATTCTGGGAAGCCTTGTTTAACGTGTTGTAATTTTTGACCAATTGATAGAAATGCTGAAATTCCTTTTGTGTTGCATTATAGATGTCAGAGACTTGTTATGTTGCAAGTTTCAGCTCATGACAAATCTATTTGATCAATTTTCAAACGTGATTCCAAATGGAATTTCTATCTTTTACTAGTGTCAGTATTTGCAGATCGATTAGTAGCCCTGTTTGTGATGTCATAACTCAAAATCCATGATTGGTCAAGTTAGATGGATTGTACACTTGTGTAGTACCCTAAAAATACTACAAGTGTACCAGTTTTTAAATCTTGATGAATCCATTTGCACACTTTTCTAGGGTCATTCCATTTGTAAAAATTGTTATGTTGTCATTGTTTCCTGTCCTGCAAATCCAGGTAGCCAACTTCAGAGGCTTGCCAAATTTTCCCTGTTATTCGTCATTTGCCCAAATTGCATATTCATAATTTCCTCATGACAAAGAATCAACGTCCTAGTTTTTGTTTTCCGATGTGCCTATTTACCCAATTTTTTGAGCCAAATCCAAACCTAGTTTGTTGTTTTCTGACATGTTTTCTTGCAGGTAAATCTGAGAAGGAAACTTTGACTGTCAATATCATTTGACCTTGAATTATTCATGAGACAAGATCCGATAGGGTATAAGAATGCAAAGCAAAGACTCAGTGTATTCATTTTTAGGACATGTTCAATTGGTTTAGGTCAGTTTTTAAGGCTAGTTAACAGACCTTCTAGCACCAATATGATAACTTGCAGATCAGTCATAAAGTGAATTTTTTTGATGATTCAGTGATTAAATTTGACTCTAATTAGTCTGAGGTGATCAATAGGTCAATTCAGCAGTTCAGTTGCCCAGGAAACAAATTTTTTTTAGCCGGACCCACTTTGGGGCCTGACTGAATCCAGTAGGACTGATAGAGCTCGAGGGAATTTAAAGATGTTTTTGAAGAAAGAATGATAATAGTCCTAATAATAAATGTGTATTATATATCTGTCATTCTTTTTCAAAAGGATGAATGTAAGGAATTCATATGAAAAATGGTGAAGAATATAAACTCCACCCTGCCATCCACAATGTTGGATAGATGAAATCATAACAACTGTACATTGAAAGAGGAAGCTCTCAAGATCGCTGAGATATCCAATCCCAATATTCAGGGGTCAATTTCACTATCAATGGCTGAGCCACCAGCATTTGCATTATTGCAATCTTTAATTCTGATAGAAAATAGTAATATTGCTACACCTTTACAATTATTAGAAGCTATAGCAACTAAATGCCGTGAAGGATGTGGAAGGGGTTCATGTAATAGAATCCTTGCAATGATAAGGATTGCCAACTTTCTTGAGCTATCTTTTTCTGAAGCATTCCAAGAGCAGCTAATTGAACTCTTGCAACTTCTTTCCCTCAAAGCCCAAGATTCTCTTGATGAAGCTAGATAACTTGTTGATACTCACTCAATGCCTACAGAAAGTATTGCCCGTATACTTGTAGAATCATTCCTTAAGGGATTTTTGGCAGCTCATCATGGTGGATACATAGAATATTCACAGAAAGAAGTTGGGCATGCACTTATGCGACTGGTTATAACTGGTCATGATATGCCTCATGCCAATGAGGTTGAGTTGCTTATTTTAGCTTATCATTTCTACAAGTCCTCTGCATGTCTTGCTGGTGTAGATGTCCTTGTGGCCCTTACAGCAACCCACGTTGAGTTGTATGTTGCAGAAGGCAATTTCTCATGCTTGGCTCATTTGGTAATGGGAATTAGCAACTTCCATGCATTGTACTCCATGTTATAGAAAATTGTCAACTTGAGTGGCTACTTCAGAAGTATGTAGTTGCAAATGTGACGTTAGAATTAGCAGTCAAAGTATGAAAGGTATAAAGTTTTTAACACCCAAACAAAAGACGAACCCACAGTAGGAAGGAGGAAGCCACTAGTGAAGGAGAAGCAGCAGGGAGTAGGGTGTTCATCCATGCAAAGGAGGTAGGAAATGAATAGAAAAAGCTGCATAAAAAAAGAAGAGAAGGCAACATTAGAAGAATAAGCTGACTCGAGGCAAAAAATCAAAGCTCTGCTCATGCAAAAAGATAAAGAAACATTGAGAAAAATGACTGAAGCCACCCAGGCTAGAGATTGCAAGCTCCATGCTAAGAAACAAAGCAGGCAAGGCGTCAAGGTTTTGAAGTTGTGGCATGAAGTGAGAAAACCCAATGCCATGCATAAGATCTATAGTAGAAAAGAGGAAAAGGATGCCAGTTAAAATGAATTGTTTGAGACGTCAAGTAGAGACAACGATACATAAGAGAAAAAGACCACACTGAAAATATTGGTCAACGCCTGTGCATAGAAGATGCAAAACCTACGCATTAAGAAATAGCTACATGCATCATAGAGATCCCAACCCATTCATGTATAGCAGACTCCCAAGTAGATCTTCACGTGGAATAAAGGGAGGTCTGCACCATAGTAGAAGACAACAAGCACAGTGGAGTTTGCACATGAAGGTTTGGACAAATCAGTTTCCAATGTATTTTAGAAAATGCCCAGCAGCATCCAAAGCCCTAGCTCTATGCAGGGGGCAGTCAATAGTAAGGGCATATGAAAAAGAAAAAGCTTTGCAGCCCATGCAATTGAGAAAAGACACCCAATGTCAATTAAAAAGTAGAAATGCCCCAAAGATAAATAGTAGTCAACAACAAGAAAGGAACATGCCATGCCTCATAATGGAACTCCATGCCATGAAAAGGCCCATGCCCTGAGTTGAACAAAGGAGAGTGTAGTGTTAGAAAGCAAGCCACGCATGTTATGAGAAGACCTAGCACCAAAGTCCAAGCCTACGCAACCAAAGAAAGAGGAACTCACATCTTGAGAAACAAGCATCCATGCCTGGCAAAACGAAGACAAGATCCACAGTCAAAGTCATAGGTAAATGGAAGAGTGACGGCATTGGATTAATCCCATATTGCTCAGGGAATGGATATTATTTGTCCTTAAATAATAGAATCATCATAATGACTTGTATCTTATGAGAGAGGCTTTTGGAAAGCCACGGCCTTGCGTGGGGCCTGTGGGGTCAAAAAAATATATTTTGGTAGTCAACACAAGTAAAATCAGCGTAAGCCCAGGAAGATCGAGTTAGGAGGTTCGCGATCTTATGTTGAGGTCATAAGAGAGAAAATGACAATGAAAAGGAATTTTGATGTTATGCTTGCATATGAGCGGAGGTTAGAAGTGAAAGGGTGCTCGATAATTCCCTCACGTAAGAGCGTAAACAAAAATTTTGAGACCTCCGGTGATAGAGTGCTCGTAAGAATGTAAAGGGCAGCGTTCCCCGTATGAGCATAAAGGGAAAAATGATAGCGTGAGCAGAGGCACATAAATCAAATTTTTCAGGGCTTCAAGGATATGCTTGAAGTTGTAAGGACGTAAAAGGATGGTCAAGCGTGAGAACATAAAGCAAAATTTGGATGCCTCCGATGCTACGGGAGATGAATGATGAATTTTAAGGAATTTATTTATGTATTAATTAATTAATTAAAAAAGAGTTTCAAATGTTGCACAGTCAATAGTAGATTGACACATGGCATTCTCGGATTGAAAGAGAGGAATATAAAATGAAAGTTCAGAGAGGAACAAGTATAAAGTGATAAATTTGAAATATTTCAAATTTTTATATTCAGACTATATATATTTTTTAATTTTTCATTTTAAAGTTCAGACATAGTTTAGACCTAATTTTTTTTTAAATGGTCGTAACAGGGGCATTTTTTATCCGAATTAGGCACTTCAATATACCGTTGAAATCGAGAAGAAGTGAATTTTCCAAATTCGAGGTCAGATTTTACACAACAATCAACCAGTTCAGTCTATAAGTAGATTTCTAATTTCTGGGGCATTCTCAGTAGAAGGGGCAGAATTCACCATGAAGCATCAGAGTTTTTTATAGGGTAGTTTTGAAAGCTTGTTAAAGTCAGGATGTGAAGAAAAACAAAACGAGATGTTTTCTTGGCTTCTAAAGTTCATATAACTAATTTTCACCTTTTATTGTGAGTTCACCTTGGCATCAAAAATTAGTTATGATGATGGATAAAATATCTCAGATATTTCTACCTTGTAGAGACAAAATGATGAGATTTTATTTTTCAGTTGCAGAGAGAAGGTAGAGAGAGGCTTTGAGCTTCTTGGGAAGAAATTCTAAAGGGACACTTGTCATCTCCTGATCAGATCTAGGATTTCCTTCATCCTATATCATTCTTTGTTTCTCTCATTGTAAGGGTTCTATTTTTTGCACTGAGAGACCATTCTTTAGCATTTCTTCTTGTATTGAATAGCATTTTGAGTTTTATGCAAATAGTTCATGTCTGTTAGGTGATTTATGAAGTATTTTGTACATCTTTCATGTATTTGGTTTCAAGGAAAGCAAATAAAGAGCAGCAATGGTTTAAAATTTAGTCTGAATCTTGTCTCCTATTTGTGGATCTGTAATCTTTTCTAGTTTATGATCAAAGACCATAGATTAGGTTGCATGTCATTTAGTGATGTATGTGATTGAAATACCTTGCTTATGGAACAAATAGCCATGTAACCGCTTGGTTTTTATCATAGGGTTTACTGATTTCATGATGGGATATTCTTAGTATGAGATTCATTTTGATGCAGATATCTATTCACAAGGTGAAAGATAGATCAAGGATCTGGATGTAGTAATATGTCTAAAATTTCCAAGAGATGTATGGTTATAATTCATTTAATTTCCCAATAGATAAGGAACTGATCACAGATAGGATCATTAAATTTTATTGCTCATACTTGGGTCTTGTTGTCATCAATCTATTAAATCATTTTCATTTTATGTTGAAAGGTATTCAAAGTATAACCCACACTTAGCTTTCCAGTTTCATGAATCATGTTCTTAGCTATTTCGTGCTTGTGATCTCCTGGTTAAGCATAGAAGAATTAGGGGTTTCATCTGCTATCATAGATCTTGGTTATGTTTATTACATTGGTTCCATATGTCAGATCTAAAGAGGTTCACCTGCCTAGGTTTTGCAGAGCCTGAAGTGTAGAAGGAGTATAGCCTTATAGTTGGCCCAAGTTTTTGGTAAATTGTGTCCATTATTGGAGATAGCTTCCCATAGACTCATTCTTGCCTTGCATACTTGGTTGTTCAAATTCTGTTAAATCGGGAGCCAACACAACAACTTGTAAAAAAATTCTCCATACTTTCCCAAGATCCTGTAGGAACCTCTAATTTGTTTGCTTGGAGGTATATTCCTGACACCTTTTATATGTAGTCTCATTAGATATAGGTGTTTAGCCTTTCTCAATCCAATTCATGGTAATTGAAAACCTTCAAATTGATTTCTTAAAAACTACTGATTTTTGTAAAAAGAATGTAGTATATTGTTTTATTCCTTTTTTTGACTCAATTTATTTTACATGTTTATCTAGAATTATGGTACTACTAGCTTCCAATTCCACTTGGAAGAAGTTTTGTTAAAGTTCCTAATGGTCTTGACATTGTTTATCACCACACTTATCATTTTTATTTATTGTACCTCTAGTTCTTGTGTTGAGACCAACATCCCCCTTAGTAGTCATCATAGAACCAAAACCAATTGCGACATGTATGCAAAATGTTGAAATATAGACGAGGCACATGAACTCTTTTAACAAATTCATCTAAGAAACGTGGTATCATGGAATGCCATGATTGCATGATATGCACAAAATGGATTTTTGGAAAAGGCTTTAGAAACTTTCAAGGAAATACTATTGCTAATGATTTATTGCTGCTCTATTTTGGTATTTGATGATTATCCATGCTTAAAAATTTAATGTCATTAATGGTTATATGAATGGATTCTTTGCTTTAGAACACTATCATCTTCAAAATCCTATATGAAATCTATATGACCATTTCATATTTTCAATATGTCCTATGGATGTCCCTATCTAACTATATATCTTTTAATTTCATATAATAACTAATTTATGTGCTTTTTCATGACTATGTTCGACTCATATAATTGTGATCTCTCTAGCACTATGATGTCATTTAATATGTCTTGGTAAAGCTTGTAAATTTTTTTCCTTTTGCCATGTCATGTAATATGTCTTGCCTTGTCGCTTATATGTTTTGAAATTGCTGTTAGGCCTTGTAGCTTGTATAATTTGATTGCTGGAGAGCTTCTAGAGCTAAGCAAGAAGGCGATTGCATGAGTTATAGTCGCGCACCCGAGTATGAAAATTGTATATTTTTTAATCTAATGTATATTTTAACTAGACTTTTAGCTTATATGTTTTGAAATTTCTTTTAGTGGCTTAATGTTGTAAGGTCTCTTGAAATAAGACCTTCAAGCAGTTGGTCAAAGTTTTACAAATAATCTTATCCACAAATTTTCCTAGAGCACTTGACTGAATGTTATAAAAGGCGATTGGGTTAAATGCCTTAGGAATAAAGTCAAAGAAAGTATTTTTAAAATATTAAAGTATTTAGCTAGGTTTAAGAATATTTGTGTACTTTTGATAGTTTTGCTTAGTTTGTGAAAGTTTTAGACCAAAGTTTTCATAGCCCAATTTTTGCTTCCTGCGAAGAACGATCATGTCAAATAATATAAGTGAAGAACAAAATAGGGAGACAATCGCTAGATTGTGGTCTAACTTGAAAAGAAAAGGTGATGGAAAATGTTATTGTCCTTGCAAAATTTTTAAGTGCTTAAACTGTAGAAGATTACTAATCAAAATAGTTAAGAGACATTGTAGGGAGAATGGTCACATTGAAGGGGGGCATGACTATCATCCTCTCGTAAGTTGTTCATTATATCATTTTAACAATTTATATACATATGAAATCACTTGATGATGAGTTTATTATCATGGTTTATTTATGTTAATCAATTTTATATAGGTTGATCTCCCCAAGGAAGTACATGATATAAACCACAACAATCCAAAGAATATGGTTTTCGAAGTGGAGGAACATGGAGGTGTGAATATCCAAGGTGAAGATAATGATCCCATGGAAGATGACGATCATGCACCAAAAAACACAATTGAAGATGATGGTATAAATACATTGATCCATGACACATTTAGTCCAAGCATATTTGTTCATGATGATGATGATAGCCTTAATGTACCTCTACTTGACAAGGCATACGAGCCCCTATACAAAGACTCCCAAACAACTCTTCTCTCTACTGTATTGTTGTTGTTGAACTTGAAGGTTATGAATGGTTTATCCAAAATAACAATGTCATGTATGTTAAGGTATGTCATATATGTCTTTATAGTTAACAAAGGGTGAATAATGTACCACTAATATTGTTTATATTAACAACTTATATTTTTTGTTGTAGATTGATAGGCAAGTTTCTGTTACCACCATCAAATATTCTACCTCACTCATATTGAGAATTATCTACTATTATGAAAGATATTGGAATGGAGTATGAAGCAATACATGCTTGTCCCAATGATCATATTATATATTATAAAGAACATGAATTTGCAACACAATGCCCTATATGTCATACAATTAGATATTGAACAGATCGACTAACAAAAAAGGTGCCTCAAAAGGTTCTTCGTTACATCCCCATTATTCCATGGATGCGATAATTATTCTTCATGTAGTAGCTTGGCTCAATTTATGGATTATCATGCATGCAATAGAAGTCGAGAATATATTATTTGAATCCCTACAGATGGTTCGACATTTATGCACATAGAGGAAAAGTGGCAACACTTCAAAGAAGAACCTCATAATCTCAGGCTTTCATTGGCAGTGGACAGTGTCAATCCATTTGGAGAGATGAGATCTGTTTACTCAGTGTGGCCTATTTTTGTTATCAACAATAACATTCCTCCATGGATGTCAATAAAGAGGGAGCACATTATGTTGACAATGATTGTTCTAGGTATCTTATCATTTGATAGTTATTAATTTGCATGTACTTACAAATCTTGTAGTAAAATAGTCACAATAATTATGTAATGTTGCTGTTGATTCAAGTAGGTAAATATCAAGTAAAAGATATGAATGTATATATTGAGCCTCTTATCGACGAGTTGGTGGAGTTATGGAATGGTGTCACTATGTATGACGTGTCTAGACCAATAGGACAAAGATAATTTCAATTCCATGCAATACTTGCATGGACAATACATGATGCCCTAGGGCTAACACATTTTTATGGTATGTTATAGTGAATTCAAGTTGCCCAAAATTAATTCTAATTATAAAAATCAACATATTTAATAATCCAATTATATCATTATCTTGTAGGTCTTCAAAAAAAGGGAAAATTTGCATGTCTAGTTTGTGGTCCAAAGATGAAATCTCATCATTCAAAAAGTTTAGGAAAGTGGGTGTTTAATGAGTGTAGACACTTCCTCCACAAGAATCATAAGTATCAAAGTATAGAAAAACATCTTTTCAATAGAAAAGAAGAGACCACATCAAAGCCATAAAGAATGACACCTCGCCTATGGAATTTGGAGTATAATAGAATTAATCGTCGAGGTAATGTCGTTCCACCTAATGGTTTATATTTGTAATGTATATATTTCTATTATGATTTTTTTTTACTAATTGTGTAATTGATGATCATGAAGGTCGTCAAGGCAGTACTGACAACCTTCCAAAGGGACTAAAAATCTATCCCAAACAATTTAGTAGGTTGCCCTACTACGAACACTTACAGATTGTGCATTTGTTTGATACTATTGGAAAGAATATAACAGAGACATTGTGAAAAATATTGGATGGAAGATGTGACAAAGAAAAAATTGTCAAAATTTGTAATGACATTCATGAATCCAATCATGCATTGAAGAATTTCATTCACTCAAATAGCAACAAAGATCAGATTAATATAAGTGCCCTTCCTTGGTTATTAACGGAGCAGCAAAGTGATGCCATAAAAGAAGTCATATGAAAAATTTGATTTCCCATAGGATTTTTTGCGAACATAAACAATCTCATATAAAAAAAAAGTGAATTTGGGCCAGGGCTCAAAACACATGATTGGCATACTTTCATCAAGGTAAGTTACGTTCTTCTGTATTTACAATATATTCATAAACTATGTGTACTATTTGTTATGTTATGTTAGAAAACAATGAAATGATTGGTTTATAATTACTGCAGTACGTGCTTCCTCTATCTCTCCCAGAGCACTTCAACAATAACATCAAACAAGTGATATACGATCTTGGAAAATACATGAGGTAAGTAGTAATATCTGTTCAATTTGTTGTATATATTTATTATATTCGTGATTTGTTTTTCTTGCTATGTAATCTATTGTATATATTTTGTAAAGTCTCGTATCTATATATTTTTTGTGACTTGAATCTCTTAATGTAGGTGGTTGTCATCTAAAGAAATCCATAAAGAAGATATAAACTATTGGAAGAGAAGAATTCCTCATTTATTGTGTGAAATGCAAAAGTGTCTACCTCCAACTTTTTTCAATGCATAGGAACACTACCTCATACACCTAGTTGAGGAGATTGAATTGTGTGGACCTATACACACTAGGTCAATGTGGATGGTTGAGAGGCACTTGAAATCTTTGAAGGCTTTGGTTTGACAAAGAGCACATCCTGAGGGTTCTATGGTAGAGGGATATATGGTATACTAGACTATGGTGTACATTACTAAATATCTTCGTAAGTTTGCATCAAATATCCATGTAGATTGCATTTGGGATCTCGAGCCTTTTAAAAAATTAGAAGGGGAGTACTTGATGGGGAAAGGTACATTGAGGAAAGTGAGAGGTAATAAATTATAAGATGTTATTGTAATAAATTATTTCTTAATCTTCAAAATAAATTGGTTGCCAGTTGTCTATTTTTTTTTTGTACAGGTGATCGAGAGTGGGATGCACTACGTTTGTATATTGCAAACAATCTTGATTAGATGACGGTATGGATTGAATGATGTCAACATTCTAGTTGCACATTAACATGGGAAGGTGTATCTTCATTGGTTAAAGAAGCTGATCATAATGGAGATTCCAATGTTACGCAAAGGGGAATAGATTTAGCATGTGGTTCAAGAGATTTCTAGGTACATACAAATTTATTAATCACCCGTATGTTTATCAACTCATGATACAATAATTTTGACATGTTTCACATATTATTGCAGCTGAAACACCACAAGGGTATGTTCTGTAATGGTCAAAAATTTTGCATCAAAGTTTTGGATGACATGAAGAAAACTTGTGATTCAAGAATAACTACAGTCTTTCAAGTGACTAATATTTCATCTAGAAATGACTTACATCCTCGAGAGTCTAAAAATTGATACTATGGTATTTTGGATGATATACTTGAGTGTGACTTTAGTTCCTTCAAATTAGTACTCTTCGTTGTCAAATGGTACAAGCTATGACTTAATCCAAATGATCCTGATAGAACTGTTATTGAACATGATAATGGATTTACAATGGTTAATACAAGGTCATTTGAGCTAGTTGGGGATAAGCCCTATGTTCTTCCAAGCCAATGTGTGTAGGTATTTTACTCAGAGGTTCCACATAAACCATTTTGGTCATTTGTTGTTAGACATGAACCGAGAGGAAGGCCAATAAAGTATAATACGATGGAAGAAGAAGATATTGAAGAAGTAGAAGATGATGTAGATGGTGATCACGATCGATAGTTATTGGATGATGTTCCTGACGCAAATTTTCATGAAGAAGAAGAAGAAGATGATAAGGATGATGCTGCTACTGATGACGATGATGATGATGATGATGTTGATGTTGATGATGATGATGTTGATGATGATGATGACAATGATGATGACGATGACGATGATGATGACGACGACGATGATGATGACAACAATGGCGGTGAGGATGATGATGATGATGATGATGATGATGATGATGATGATGACAATGATGATGAGGATGATGATGATGATGATGATGACAATGACAAGGATGATGATGACAAAATTTAGAGGTATGCCATCAATCCTTAATCTATTTAATATTCATTTCTTAATAGAAATATATTTTTCTTTTATGGTTACATAGTTTATTCATTATCTATTTAAAAGCTACAAGTTTCAACTACAAATAGAATACTGCTAATCTAAATTAACTATTAATCTAAATTAATTAAATAAAACTATTTAAAACAAATATTGATGTGTGAATGTATTGAGCCTTATTTTCTTTTAGGTCAAAAGCATTTATAAGTGTTTAGTTTAGAAAAGGGAGTTGTACCTAGAATAAAATTAATAGGGAAAACATAATATAAGTGCTTACCCAATTTGTTGGTTAATAATTCTACCTCTATAGGTGATGTAGATACCCTAGGTGAACTTGCAATCATTCATAACAAGAGGGACTTCGATAGTGTTCTCACAACACCAACCGAGCATCTTCATAAGATCCCTCTCCTTGATCCAAGACAACTCCATAACCTATCAAAGTGCACACCAAATCCTTATGCCACTTTAGGTTCTACATCTTTGGAATAATCCCATGAATGTTCCTCAATCTATCCAATGGATTCATCAAAGCAATCTAATCAACAAACTATCAAATGCTCACAATGCCTCAATAGGAGCCAAACTTGACTTCACCTTAACTAGGTGTTTCCTCCACCTCCACACACATCAAAACTTCAAATAACATGTCCCCAAGGTGACTAAGCCCTCAACTCATGAGCTTATACAAAAACCCAGTTTTAGCCCTTCACTAGGCCTACTTCCCTAGTAGGTTTATAATGTGAGCCTAATTTAAGTGTTATATTGTGTACCTTTTAATATTTTTAATTTTTATGTGATGCTTATGATGGATGTGATTATGATTATGATGTGATTATGCTCAAGATAATTGAATTACATTTGTAGGAAATTGAACCCCTTTTAGGAGCATCCCACATAGTCTCATGGATCGACAGGTATAATTCAATACTCCTTACAGATAGTTTATTTAATACACTTGTCAATAGTAAGATTGGTTTCTTCTAAGATCTCTCCCATTTTTAGGTACCAATGAATAGGTATTTGTCAGAAGTGTCTTCCACGAGTGAGGGAAATATAGGAATAGAAGAGGAAAGTGAGGCATACAGTTTATCTAGAACAGGGAGATTAACTAGAGGTGAAAGGACTAGAAGAATTTCAATAAATGCATGAAATGTTTCCTTGCTCAAGGGGGGTCATGTTCATATGATGATGAGATGGAAGGTGACATCGAGATGCCCTTAAGGTACCAACATCTACAAAAACATTGGGTACCCAAGGAACTTCGTCCAATAACCACTGATTTTTGTGTTAACGAGAGGATATATCGCATAGCACCATCATCATTACATGGTTTGGGCCTATTTTCTATGGACAGTATAAAGGTGTCTTACAAAAAAGTTTCTGAATTGATGGAGTATGTTGGACCATGTTATGATTACAAAAGTTGGATGCATATTGTTCAATATAAAAAAAGTATGCGTAGGTATGCCCTCTCGACAAATTATATACAACAGCAAGACAATAATCAAAGTAAAAGTGTGACTATATACATTGATGGAAGGCCAAAAGCAATAGGGAATATTGCGGATTTTATAAATAGTACATGACCTGGGTCAACTATAAAGCAACCCAATTGCATATTTGAGGCCCGCGAGGGAAATCATGTATTCATCTATGTAATAAAATCAATACGTGCAGGGGAAGAGCTTCTTATTGATTACAATTTGAACCACATAGATACAAACAAGGCTACTATCATGGGGGTGGTACATACTATTAAACCAAATTCTAATCAATGACTCCAACATACCATTTAGTCAATAAATTTTTGGCTAACATTTTTATACTTGATCTTTGACACAAGGGCACAATATGGAGCAACCGCTCAGAGGGGATGCTGGCGATGTTCCCAGCTCATCTACAAATGAGCAGGTAAAACTCATTGTAATTGTGCAAACTAGATAGAAGAAAAATGTTAGTTTTTTAATGTTGTTTTCTTCATTTTTTTGGAGTAATTTTGATAATACTTATACTATTGTTGTTATAGAGGGCTAGTGGTTAGAGGGAGGGAAAGGAACCTACAGTCCCTAATCAGTAGCCCCCCTTGAGGAAAACCCTTTCTATATTGATTTAGCAGAGATCGATGACCCAATCGGTTCGATTAAAAAGGTGCTAAAAAAAATTGGCAGAGAAATTATATGTTTGGCAACCATAAATCCTACTACTCAAGAAATAAAAGATAGGGGATTTGATTTGTTGCACACCTCTGAAACCTTAAAAATAAGTATTAATGAAATTTTTAATTATAACAAGAGTTCAATAATGGTTTTTATGTTATGCTTTTTTATGGCATTAATTAAAATATGGATGTGTTGTCTTTACAGAGTTTTTTACGTGATTTCAAGCCCCATTCCCATGATGAGGGTGCTATAGGTGGTTCAAGTAGATCGCATGTTCCATTCCCCACTTCTATTTTCCATAGAATATATAGGAATAATCATAATCTTGTCCATGCTAGTCCACACATTCTATATTTATGCATGCTCTAACAATTTTATTCTTCAGCTTCAAATCTATTGTATCCTATGACGATGTCACCTCCATCCAAGAAAACCACAAATCTCTTTCTGACTGTTGAGTTGACAACATGTAGCTTATAGGCATTGACTATTGCACCATCTACTAGTACACAAATCCCTCTTTTTCTCTCTTATGATAGCAACAAACAATTTTTTTTTTACAACTTTTTAACATCAATTATCATTTTTTCTTTTATACTTCGTGACAAAGACTTATAAAACTTATGAAACTTTTTGCAATAGGAGTTTCAACATCATTTCTTGGATGTTCCTATGTTCTGAGTATGGGAATGGTGAAGGATGTCATATTGATTGTCAGCGACGATGAAGGCATTCCATTAAAAGTAGCCAATGTTCCAGGTACTTTAAAGTTATTATTATTCTATAGTGATATAATAGTAATTTATTTTTTGATCACTCTTCAGTGACGAATGATCCCATGATTGTTTTGTAGGGAATGATGTCTTTTGGAGAAAACTTGGTGATTAGTGTTTGTGAATATTCGGGCCCACCCTGCATACTTGGCGGAACATCATATCCTAACTAAAACCCCAAACCACTATTTTGATTTCATATCATTGATAGAATAGTTTTCCTTTTCATCTATTTCTTGAACTATATTAAAGGTAGCTTCACTTCATTTATAAGTCTAACATGTTTTTTTTTCCTTAAAAGGTGGAATAACCAAGACAAACTATTGAAGGATGATCTTATAGAGAGCATGACCCAACTCTTTGGACCTTGTGCATTTGAGAGAAACAAGCTCCTTGAAAAAGCTGGTTTATGTTTGAAATATATTAGGGACCAGTACAAAAAAAAATTATGGGATAACCCCAGGTACGAGCATCCGCCCTATGTTCCTGAGGCTGAGTGGTAGGCTCTGATTTTGGATGGAAAGTATAAAGCTGACAAGAAAAATAATATTACACTAGTATAGAGTACATCAAGGTATGTGATACTGTTGAGAATGTAATTAGGTACTAATTAACCTCTATATTTATATAATATAACATATTTCAAACTTTTCATAGATTGCCTGACACATCAAAGGCAAAAAAGGCAAGACTAGAAAAGCATGGGACACACAAGCTCGGCTCTGGTGGTTTTTTGAAACTTCAAGCATGAGTTGTAAGTATTAGTAAATGAAAAATTGTATCAAATTTTTTATATAATGTGATGGGAAATGCTAGGATAGACTAGCTTTTCTATGCTTCTAATTCTCAACTTGGATCTTAGTGTTCCTCCACACCAATATATGATGTAGAGTAATAGGCTTTGGAATCACCAACAAACTCCTAGCACCTTGGAACAACTAAGAAATTCAAGTTATCACCCCAATCCTCTGTTCTCCACAAGAACATTGAAGGATTGATTCACCTTCAAACAAGGAACTAATCTACTGTCACAACTACTCCTTTAATTCATGGACCCAACTCATCACATAAGGCTTCATACTAGTTACTTCTCCCTTGTACCATTCAAGGCCTCATACACCCAACCTTGACACCAAGTGTTTTGGACAACTCCAACCCTCTAACATAAAAGGAAACCAAAACAAACGTCAACACAACCCAAAACAAATCAGGTCTAAGGAAAACTTGTTGTTACCAGTCACAGGGCATATTGCAGCACTTGACCTTTATTCTACACACCCAACCAAGAGTGCAATTGGATCCTCTAGGACTCCCAAACACCAAAGACAGTTTAGAACAACTTCAACATGACCAAAATAAGGTGTAACAAGGGTTGGAAACCCTACTAACTATTTACCATTTCCTTTTGATATTTTAACTACCCTCCATTGGTTGATAAAACAATGCAAGTAAAATTCACCATACCACGCAAAAATGTAGGGCTCAGAGTTCAAGAGATGCCTCATAGAAGAGGATAAGAGAATTGGCTTCCAACAAGGCTATAGAGTTGTGGCTGAATGGCTGTGAGCTAAAATCAGTGTGGAAGGTTCTAATAATGATGCATCTGAGCCACAGGTAAATAAGCTAAATGAAATTTATTTCAAATTGAATACTTTACCAATTAGTCTATTTGATGTTAAGTTCCAATATAAAGTGAGTATATCTATTTTAAGCAAGCAATGATAACAATGTGTAGGATGTTGGAATGCAACCTAACAATCCTTCTACACAATCTATGGATGTTGAAGGTTTGCATGATGTGCATCCCAGTGGTGGAGGTATACATTTTCTTTTAAATTTTTTATATGTAATTGCAATTGGTGTTTGGATTAACGTAACATTTTGTATAGCAACTGTAGAGGATCGAGGGGTTGATGTTCATGAGCGTGTTGATGTTGAGTCTAGACAAAATGATGTGGTCAGATCAGGTAAAGAGTGCCACAATTATGTTATTTAAAATAATTAAATACTTCTAACAATTATAATAAATTATTTTTAATTTAACTCTTTTATTTTTTATTGCAATGGACCCTCCTTTACAATAGCACAGGAATTTGAGATCATCAAGAATAGAGAACAGAACAACTGATGAGGGGGGAATTGATGATGAAACTGATGCTCCTCTTAGAGCCTACATAGAAAAAAGAAATAGAAAGAAAAAAAAGAAATGAATGTCATCTACATACCTTAATTGATAATGACTAAATTTTATGTCTCAATGAATTTAATTAGGTGCTAATGAATGTTCATGAATTACGTGTTAATGCAGAATATTGATGAATGTTGCATGTTAACGAATCTAATGTGTTAATGAATGTTATCATGTGATATTGATTGAATGTTACATTTTATTAATGGTTGAAAGAATTAATGAATGTTAGATGTTAACAGGGAATGTAGAGTGATGTTAGGGGTAGGGGGGTGGGGCCAAATGAGCTTCCACCTTCACGTGGTTGGCCCTGTTTAGTAGAGAATATTAAACTATTCTCAAAACAAAATGAAGCTCAATAAGATACTAAATATTTATATATTTTTTCCTATGTTTAGATTATTGTCCTATGCATCTAAGGCTTGATGCTTTGAACTATCATGAAGTTCTAAACTTGTAGCTTTTTTATTGCATCCTTGGATCTCAGCACTGTCTTGGGACTGTGTTATCACCAATGATACAATTATCATAATTAACTAGGGAAATAATGAGTCCCTATGTTTCATTGGATCTCATGCAATGATAGAAAGGAAATGAGAGTACAAATACTTGTGATGACACTTGAGAAAACCTTTGCATGTCTACCCTACATTATCATACAATCAACTTACGATTGATGCATGTGTACAATTTCTTAAAATTTATAGTACAATTTTCTCACTATCATGATCAACCTCCCTTTTCTAGATGATGCCTAACTCAACAAGCAAGAGGGGAAAAAGACTGACCAGCATCCACCTCATGTTTTTGTTTCCTCCTTTTTGAGTATAATCTTCATGCCTATTCAGTGCTAGTTTGTGCCTTATTTGAGTGCTACTGGATATGATGTTAGCTATGAGGTCTCCATCCAATATCATTAGGCTGAAAAGGAATTCTAAGATATGCAAATAGCACTATCATATGTAGAAACCTGATGATAGCTACCCAACTTCAATTGGGTTAGTGACATTGTTGTTAAACTCTATTTTAGACTATAAATTCATTTAGCAGTAGAGGATACAGATGGATAGCAAGAAAACTATTCCATCTGTCATCATCTAATATTTTTCTCATGCACTATATAAAAGAAGGTAGCTATTAACAGTCTCAACTATTCTATAGGGATTGTTAAGGAGTTAGAAATGTTAAAAAGGCTAGAGAACAGTGAAGCTATTTATCATGCTCGAAGCACGAAAGGTGGTTCATTCTATGCATTCTTTAGTAAGACATCATTTTGTAATAATGAGCTAATTCTAAAATAAAATGATGCTATCACTCCACTGTATCTGGTTTTTCACATTGTTTCTTTACACAATATTTTAGGAGTCATGGAAATTAGTTAATTAGCAAGGAAGTTAATATCATCACCCAGATTGATGAACCTTGAAGAACATAAAAATAGATCTAAAAGCATAAACTATGTAGACCATTTAACTTCTATCTGTACTTATTCAAATCTATCCAATTTTTAACTTGTTTCATTGGCAAGTTCCCACACTTCATGGTATTGATATTTCTGAAACAGTGGCATCTCAAAATGCAATTTTTGAGTAAAATATCTCATCTCTTTGGGGCAGTGGAGAGTGGTGGATGCTTCTCATAGCTCAAAGCATGGCTATAGGAACTGTGATGGTCTGTTGGGTGTGCAAGTATTCTAATCCCGTCATGGCCACAGGATGGGTATGTTTCAAAGCTATAACAATAAAATCATCTGTATACTTAAAAATCTATAGAACTTCCAAGCTATGTGGATTTATGATCTAATAATTTTTACATAATTTTTAACATCTTTGATTATGTTGTCTTTTTTTGTTTTGACAATATTATAGGATATGGAAAAACAAATAAAAAATTGAATTGTTAAAGCTTTGCCTCAATTAAATATAATTGTAGCTTAGAAATAAAGTTGTCTTAAAGGATCACATTTTCTACACTTAAGGTACTTGGGAAAAGAGATACTATGGGATTATAATTTATATATAATGTTGAATGGAATGGGACTACTCAAGCCCAATAGAAACTCTACATTGAATTCATTTACTAAGATTCTTTTCCTTAAGAATTATGAGGATAAGAATGTGACTATTGCAAACCTCCTAGAAGAGCTCCCTATTCTTATAGTTAACAGTTGATGGTTATTATCATTCTCTGACTAGCATTGGCTTACTCTCAGCATCATAATACTATAATTTTATGGGATACATGATGCTTCTCTTTGGGGTCTCTGACCCCCTAACTAGAGGGAAATATACATCCATGAATATAAGTGCATTTATAGTGTAGTTCATGTTAGAGAAAGGCTTGCCCATCATCCAAGCTGACCTTGCATGATGTCAACACTTATCTACATAAAAAATCAAATGTGGATATATACATCTATGTAAGAAGTTAATTGTTCTTTCACCTCTTTTCTATTTTGTGTAGGCTAAATCCATTATTGTTAGTTATGTTTCAACATTGTGAGCATATTGTGCAACACAAACTTTTAAAAGTTATGTGAATGTATTTACAATCCCATAGGGTATCTAATAGAATCACTTCAGCATAAGGCCCCCAAGGCTTTTTGGGAAGAGGCATATAAGAAAAATACCATTGTAGGCCACCTCCTAGAAATGCATGTTAAATTCTTTCATGTGTGACTATATCCCCCTTCCCCTTGAAATTGTCAAATTTTTGGATTTAAAAGTATTTGGGGAAGCATGTCATTGTTATAGCCTTGTTGAATGGATATGGGTATACACTTTCAAACTTGAAGGCTTTAGAATCTATTCTATCCTTTAGTGCTTTGAGGATGTTCTTCATCTCTTGCCACTCTAGGTTTACAAGTGTTGTAGTTGGTGCCCCCAATATTGGTGCCCTCAATGCATGGTATGCATTTGATGCAGTAGGTGAGTATGGATGTGAGTATTGTAGTGGGTGAAATGTTGATTTCCTTGTTACCTAGATAGGGGTTGGAAGTTATTGAAGTGGTGGGTGGACATAATGTTGCACTTGTAGGGTGAATTGCTTCTAGTATTGTGGATGTTTCTATGGAGGATAGTTCTTTGATCTCTATGTCATGGGCCCAGAATTCACTCCCCAGTAATCCAAAATATCTAAGACCTTTTCTAGGTTCAATATGGTTTCCATTTGTGTATAACTCATGCAAACTTATCCCTAATAGTTCTTTGTGTCATACTAGAGAAGCGGCCCACCAGAGTTTGTGCATCTTGATCAAGTTGTAAGCCACCCAACTGATTAAATCTCTTTTGACTCATTATCACCTCCACTCTTTTGAAAATAAAGTTAATGATCAAATGCACAAGAGAATCATAATTATTTATTGTCATGACTAGTTGCAGCCAAGTCACATTTATCTCTACTGCATGTAGTATTTTCTATACCCATGGATCGTTAATTTCATTTTCAGCACACTGCATTTCAGATAACTCATAGCTTATTATGGAAATAGTATCCAAAATTGGTCAAAGAAGGGGTGTTATGCTACTAGCTAACTACTTTAGACCTGCCTTTAATACTTTTTTGAAAACATTGTTTGTTTCTACAAGCTCAAACAAACGTGACTTGCCTTTTCCCCTATCAACTACTGCAAGAAATCCTTGTGACCAATATAACTGACATTTATTATTTTATATATTTAATATTATATATAAAAATTGTGAAGTATAGATTTCAAAATAAAATAGAAAAAGAAAACCTCAACAATAAAATTTTAACTTTCAAGGGACTTGTGTAATATGCATCTCAAATAGAAGCAAAATAACTGGTAAAGACAATCGGTACTCTATTGGTTAAATAAAAAAAAAAAAATTATGAAATGATGTGTTGGTATCCACCCAAATGGATCTCATGAATGATATTAGAAAGAAACAAGAGATCACTCACCTCTACACAATACTCTTCAATTTCATGTATGTGCTTCAATACATGGTCACGGCTAATGTCCAGATCATTTAAAGAAGTTGCAATTTTTGTGCCTATCTTAGATATCCCTGTACCTCCTAACAATAGTTTTCTACCCAGGTTTGGTTCTCTTTTATTTCTCTGTAAAGCCTCCATAAATTTTTTGTTCAAAAAATTAATAGCAACATTCAAAATTGCAAATACAAATGAAATATTAGAAGTAGACATAGCCCTTCTACAACAACTTTTCAGTACATAAAATACATCATCTACCATTGAAATGGTGAGGCCATCAGGAATAATTTCATCAATCTTAATAGCTTTTCTCACATTCTCTACTATGAAAAAATCTTTAAGGATAACATAATGTCCTATCAAGTCCTTTGTAGCTTGATTGAATGCCTCGCTTCTAACTGCATTTGATGGCTTGAGGACTCAATTGAGCTTCAATAGATCCAACTTCCGTCAACTTGGTTATCATAAATTGAGTAAATTCCTTACTTAACTAGGTTAATGACAATATTTCCTCCAAGTAAATTTCAATCTCTATGGGATTTGGCCCTTCTTGAGCTTCTACTATTGATATCAAACTTTCATCCTGTAAATTGATCTCTAATGCTAACCTTGCTAGATTTCTATAATTCATGTACTTCTTCAAAATCACAACACTTCTTGAATTAAATTCTTCTTGAAATTCCCAGATTGCATGTGCAACTCCATCTTCACAACAAAGATTCCTCAAAATCCCATCATTCCCTTCAATAGCCAGAAATATATGTTTAAAAAGATTTTTTAAACAACCAACAATGTTATCCTGGGTCTACACCCCTATTTATTGCATGGAATGTTTTGATGTTTCCATTAAACCTTCAAATTCTAATCTTGACCTTAAAGAAACATCTTTTGTTAGGTACAAAACATATGACTGTGACCCTTCTTCCTCCAGACCCAGAGGAGGGAAAAGCTTGATAAATTTTAGAATGGAAGGGTGGTCCCTCTCTTCAGTAACAGAGGAAATTATTTTTCTAACTATACCCTCCAGTTTTTTCTTAGATGCTAGAAGATGGTTAGTCTATTCAGTTGTAGTCTCCCTACCTCTTGAACCCATGACATTAGAAGCAACATACTTATCATCAAGTTTCATGAATGTCTCCGCACATTTGGCAACAGCCTCATAGTCCTTAGATTCAAGTGCCTATTTAGCCCCATCGATACAATTTCCCCTTTCCACAATGTCATTAATTCTTGTTAAAGTTGACTAAACTTGTGATTGTGCAAGATCTAGCTTTCTCACCTTGCCACTGACATGATCAACAAGATCAGAAGTAGAACATACACTTTGTAGCATTTGGTCTGAATTAACCTTCACAATCTCCAGTACTTCAGAAGATTTATGTAGTCCACTTAATTTCAACATTTATGAAGATTTATGAATATTTATTGAGACAAGGAACCATTTCAATGTTGAAATATTCTAGTCTAATTGGTTAAGTAAAATAGTTGAGTGACAGAAATATTGCAATCAGTTGCAGATGTATTTGATCCATGGTTTGATCGAATGTGTTGTAACAAGGAGGAAATGACCAGTTCAGTAGTTGTGTTGTAATACAATAATTACATCTCATAAGAAGAACTATCATTTCTATATTTGTTTGTTGTATGGTGTTCATAGTAGACAAAAACTCCAAGTGCCACATTGTAATGTCCCTGATGTAATTAAATAACTTTATAATATAATTAAATATTATGGTCTCGACATTTAATTGAAATACATTTTGGGCCCTATTGCTTTTTAGGCTAGTATTTTATTTTGGATGTATCAACACATTTTGTAAACCTTTGGGATGTTTTCTAGTGCCATTTATAAGGCCATTCTTGCCATAGTTGTAGGTTGCAAATTTTTTATTTCTCTTTGTATGTGTGTATTCTTGTTGGAGTTCAAATGTTTGCCGTTTTGGAGTTGAATGATCCTCCCTACTTTGCATATGCAGTTTTGGTGGAATTAACTCCTCACCATATTTTGCTTGCTCTTATTCTAAGATTATTGTAATCTTAAGTGTTCCTAATATAGGTAGAAATTATCTAATAGATTGCTTATATAAGGATTGAAATCTCCTCCTCGTTTTACCTAGGTTGGAAAGCAGAGTTGAAAATTGGTGCTTTAATTTGTAATGCTCTGCACTAAATATGCTAAAGTTTCCTTTGTCTTTGAGGGGAAGACAGTTCACATACACAATTTTGGTATGATGAAACATAAATCAATGAGGACGATCATCCCCCAATCTCCAAATTTTATTCACTTCTTACTTTTGTTGGCATAGAACTTCCCACTCTATCCCTTGATTTTCTTATTTTTGGCCACAAGAAGTATATTTTAGGATTACACAAAGTGATGAAATTATAGTTTTTCAAAATAATATATCATGTTTTATCGATTGTCTATGTGGTTTCATTGATAGATTGTAAGCATACTATTCATACCAAGCATAATAGACAATGTCATCACTAATGTAGGATCTCGGTGATTATTCTATTATAATTTTAAATTTATAGAATTACAATATGGTCTAGGGCTATTTGTAGACATTTGAGAGCACAAATTGGGTAAATGAAGTTGAGAACATCATACTTTAGTTTTCAGAATCATTTGTAGTATAGATGACCCATGAGTTAACTGGATTGATGGACAAAAGTGACTGATAATTGAAAAATGAACTGAGCTAGTTCTAGTAGTGACAGGTTTTAATAAATTATAAAAAAATTATATACAAGTATGAAAACCATATATTTATCCGCTCTAATAAATTCTAGCTAATAGCAAAACCTAGTATGCAAAGTCCTTATTTCATCAAATTATCAGTAGGAGGTGATCCTACAAATGAAATATTGGTAGAGGCTTGACATCAACTACATGTGGCAATGCTAGACAAAAGGAATGATTCAAAATGAACAATGAAAGAAGGTAGATGATGCAACTAAAAATATTTTGTTTTTACAAGACCAATAGTTGAAGTATGATTGTTTCCTAGTTTTGAATTTCTTTTTGCAAGCTGTGCACTTTTTTCACAAATTATTGTTCCATTACTAGTACTTGTAGAAAAGAAAGCATTAAGAATAATTTTGAAACCTTTATCCTTTAATAAAGTGGGCTACTTCAAAACTACAAGAAGGCTTCTAACTATATGATTTTGTTCATATTTCTTTGTTTGAATTCATAGAATTGTGGAATTCATATTTGCTTTTGGAAGAGATGATTAGGGTTTCCCATTCTCATCCTCTCTTAGTAGATGGTTGAAATCTACAACTGATTAGGTCATTTTATTGCTTTTTGGTGAAAGAAAGAATAATGTTCTCCTACTGGCAAATACATTCATTTTTTGGTGAATTTTTCAAATGCCCAATCCAATCTCCAATTTTTTAAATTTTTTTTTACTTTTTTCCTGTCACAATTGCAACGTCTACCTCTAGCATTGCGATAGGGTTGTTGTAGAGGCAATGCCAACTTTCATCACAATTGCCAAGGTGTCCATCTCAATTGCGACAATAGCCTTGACCATTGCCACAGAATGCCATCACAATTGTGATGACCACCACAAGAATTGCAATGCGGTTGCTATCGCTGCGACACCAACTGCTATTGCCATTCTAGTGGCAGGCATCGCAATTGTGACATCAGGGACAAGAATTGTGATAGGGTTGATGTCACAATAAAGTGGCTACATAGTGATGGATTAGTTTTGTAATTGTGACACATAGCCATCACAAATCAATGCCAAATGTATTAGTGTCTAGTGTGTCATATTTCATAAATTAAAAACTAGATAATCCTAAAGAAATTTTTATATCTGAACATACCTCATCAATAGACTTATGTTTCCTTGAAGGTGGTCGTCTAACCAATATCCTTCTTCTAGTTCAAGGTTTAATTGGCTTAATAGTCTCTGCTTCTTTCTTTTTTGTAGACTACTCGACAATAGTAGTTACCTTAGTCCTTGGTTTATTTTGTAGTGGAGGTGTCACTACCTTCTTCTTCTCTATTCTTTGATCCTTCTTTCTTGGTTTCATGACAACAACTAGGGCTTTACCCTTATCATCCTTTTCTACTTCATCTTCCTCATCACCACTATCTTGTTCTTCATCTTCACCAAGGCCTTGTGTTATTTGCAATGGTTCTTTTCCCTTGCCTAGGGTGCATAGTTTAGCTTTTAGGTCTTCAATCATCTTCTTTCTTTTCTTCTCCTTGGAATCTATCTTGATGTTCATTGTTATCCTTTCTTTGGCTTATTCATATCTTCCAAAAGGTTTGGCTTCAACATCTTTTTCTTCTTTTAACAGTGCATCATTGTTTACACTTACAACATCACTATCTATCTCATACTCAAAGCTTTGTAACCATGCCTTCCTTGGATTAAAAAATTGTACAAATGTGTGGTCTATATCAACAAGGAAACATATGTCACTATAATATTTTGTGACCAATTCCTCTAGAATTATTTTTCTCCTTTTTATCCTTAGTTTGAATTCATCAAAATACATATTCATTGCATTTTCAAAATTGTCTCCCAATTCAGTAATAAACTCATTGATTTTCTTTATCATTGGTTTATATTGTTCTGATACAACATTGCCTATACCAAGAAAATACTTCTAGATATAAAATAATAGACAAACAATTAGGGAACCCAACTTACACATTGAGTTCTTTATCTTTCTTATTTATGAAAGGTTTTTTGGTAGTTGTAACATTTTTAGCTCAACAAGATCATACTAATCATCTTTCACCATGATCTTCCACAACCATACATGACACACTATTCAATCTACTATATTGATAGAATTTGTGAGCAATGACTCTCACTAAAAATTCTATGAGTGGATAAAAAATGATTATAATGGACAAACCACATCCATTCAATTCAGCTCCTATATTCACCTCAATTTCTCCTTTGCTCAAACATCACATGGTCTTCTTCTTATCTCTAGGGTTGGATAGCATATAACCCTATGTACCATTTTATTTGTGCTCTCCACTGGTCCATTCTATAACCAATACTTCATATCATGAAATTTTCTCAAAATAACTCTGATCCTTTCCATTCTAAATTTCTTGGAAATTCTAGGGCTTGAGTTAATCCTTTCCTCTCAACTCTCTAAAACTTGTCCTTTAGAGTTCCTTCATTACACAACTTATCATAAGATTCCTTGATTTCATAATCTCCCATTTTTCTAGTTTTACATATATAAAATCTTTTGACATCATGAATCATAATGACTTTTGGTGGTATCGAGGATAATGTACCCATTGAGTCCCCTTTTACAATAATTTATAGAATAGCATGAAATTTAGGTGGAGGACAGGCGTCACTCCTCACTAGTTGAATTTTACTAACCTTTTGACTAATTCTAGTGGTCAATGAATTTTCCATGATCATAAAATAGGGTTTGATTTTCTTTCTTATCTAGATACTCAACACTCATTTAGACTCTTTATTCAATCAAACTTTTTTTTATCAAATTACTCCTTAAAATATTTGTTGATTTCTTGAGTTGCTAAATCGCTTAGTGCTTCTTCAAAAATCTAGATGCAAGGTATGAAATAATGCATTCAAAAAAATTATATACCTCTTTTTTGATCAATTAGGTTCACCATTACTGTTGTTTACTTTTTTGAGTGGAAGCCAGATAGCATAACAACTCGATCTGTTTTACAACCTTCAGTCTCTATTGGAGTGCTCGATCTATGTTGCAATGCTTGGTCAACACAGACAGTTTTACTGATACTCAATAACCTTTCAAAAACTTTGCTCTCATGAATCTTATATATGGAGATATAAAATTTTTCCCCATATTCATGTTAGGAATTGACGTATGATATATTAGTTAGATATACAATTCCATGCATACCTATTTTTCTTAGTTGGAGATAACATGATCACCTTCTTCTTTGGATTGGGAAACCTTAGCTCCATTAGCTCCACTTTATTTCCATCTTTTATTTTCTTTTTCTTTTTCTAATTCATTTCATTCTCACTTTCTCAATGTCAACTTTTCCTTTACCATTGTCCTCTTTTTGATTTTTTGAATGTACTAAAGTTCAATAATTCTTTCTTTGTTATCCAAACTTGTGACATTTGGAATTATTAGATGCATAATTCTTCTTCTTCTTATATGGTTAGTAGGGTTTTCTAATCTGTATTAAAATTCTCTATGCCCATATTTTTGACAGTTATAGCAATATACTTCAAATCTAGGTGTAGGAGGTGTATTCCTCAGTCTTGACCTACACTTATATATTTGGTGTCCTTTTTTCTTGTAGTAAAAATAGTAACCAATAAACTTAGGTTTGGAATTTTTCATACCATGTTTTCTTTGTCAAATATTTTTAGTAAGACCAATTTTTCCACAGTGATAGAATGTTGGTTTGTCTTTTGGCTTTGCACTTCTTATTTCTCATTTCTCTATTCTTGGATGATTCTCCTTTCTTAGTGCATGAATGTCTTAACCCATTAGAATAGTTTGAAAACTTCATAAATTCTTCAAAGTACTTCATTGATTTAGTTGGTTTGTTGAATTTCTCTATATATTCCTTCTCATTCATCAGTTCATTCTTCATTATCTCATTATGTGAGTTTAGATTTTCAATTTCTACATCCTTGTGATTCAATTTCTAATTTGTAGTCATTAGTTGATTCATCAGATCCATTTGTGTATCTATGAGCTTCTACACATTTGATATCATTTCTTCAAATCTACTAGCCATTACTCTTTTGTATTCTTCTACCATAGTCCTATCTTCTTCAACTTTCTTTCTTTTCTCAATCAATTCACATAGTCTCACTGATTGGATTTCATGTTCTCTTTTATTTTCCCTTATCTCTTCATTGAGGATTTTGTTTCTTTCAAGTAGCTCAATAGATTCTTTGTCATTAGGATTGACTGGTTCAAATAGTCCTTCAATTTCAACTTCTTCATAAGGGTATTTCTTTATTTGGAAGGCTATTTCCTTTCTCCTTTCTAGGGAGTCCTCCAAATCTTGTCTTTCCTTCTCAAGCATTTGTACTGTGAATCGGATGTCAATCACCTAATTTCCAATAGTCTTGTCTAGTTTGAAAGCCTCCATCTTCCAATATCTAATCTCCAAGACTTTAAACTTCTTTTAGAGAACAATAGATCAGAAACCAATTGTTTAATAATGGAGGTGTAAACTAGATACTTAGAGGGGGTGAACCAAAATATATATCAATTTATAGTTTTCATAGATTCATCCACATCTATCAATAATTTGTGCATGCAAAACTATAAATGTAAACTTTTTGTAACATGTAAATCAATTCAATCATGTGTATGAAATTAAAACATACAACACAATTTTTGTTAACCACAAACCCTCCAAGGTGAAGATAAAATTGGGGAGGGATAACATCCAAAAATCTTCACTACTATAGTAATAAATATTGTTAGCATGAACTTTGATCATAATACAATGTGGGAGTATCTTGAGCATTGGAGAATATTGATATGTTGCATTCATGACTATGTTTTTCATTGATGTCAACATAGCAGTATTTTTGGAAAGACCGGTAGAGTAGTAGACATAGATCTTGTTGGTACAAACAATGGTTTGATTGTCTAGTCATGTGTAGTTATGAAAATGTATGAGACAACGTCTTTATGATGTGGTTAAGTGTGAAAACCTAAGTCAAAGGCACACAAAATTTGTACCTAATTTACAAAGAGTAGTTCAGGGATAGAGTATTGGGAAAGTAGTTCCTAATGTTTGTTGGCTATCTTACATCTAAGATGTAATGAAGAGATGTGTAGTCAGACAATGACAAACAAAAGTTAGATAATAATGTCAGTGAGTCTACAAGCCTTAGTATTGCACATGTGAAGTTTTGTATAGACTATGAGCTAGCAGTACTATTGTTATTGTGATTAATTAATTATCTTTTTATAATTAATTGGAAAAGCCTCGAGGCTAACTCAAGGAATTATTATGAAGATATGGTACAAAGGAAAGATGTTTTCCTTGATTGTAAAGTGTGTAGTGTATTATGTGTATTGAGAACATTGAAGAAGTGTGAAGTGTGAAAAGGGGCAGAGTGCCTACTGAATGTGTGTAAGCAATCCAAGGGATCATTGGATGTGAGATTTGAGATCTAGTTAGAAGATGTGAAGGAGCAAAAGTCTAGTTTATAGAAAAAAGATAGAGGAAGGAAGTAAAATTTAGTTCTATTATTCTACAAGGAATAATATAGAGATTATTTGGATAGTGGGTTCATTGGTCTTGCCCTTGGAGTTGTTTGGGAAGTGGGTCTAGTTGTCTTCCACAACTCCTAATAGGGTTGGAATCTCCTAACATGGATTCAAAGTCTCCTAACATGGAGTTATATGTACTGAATGTTATAACAAGACTCCTAATAGGGTTTATCCTCTAACAAGGAATATTTATATTAGTACATCATCCTATGGGTACCATCCCCACCAAAGGTTTCCCTTCTGGTCAAGGGTTTCCCTAGTTAACATATTTGGTGTTATTGTATATGAGTATCTTGTTGTGGTTTCAATTTATATTACTCATATCATTAAGATTGTTTAAAGTTGTTATTTTTAATATTAGTTGGATAAATAATTCACGCCCCCCCCCCCCCCACTTTAGTTATCAGGTCCTTGAAGAATAAGCTTAACAACTTTGGGAGATAAATGGTGAATATGTTCAAGAAGGATAGTCCAAGATTTGACAGGGCCAACTATGATAGTTAGAAAGAGAATATGAAGATGCATCTATTGTGCATGGGTCTAGGATATTGGATCTTTAAAAAAAGTTAGAAGACAATCATCGAAGAAGAAAAGCTTGAAGGATGTAATGAAAAAGAGAGATATCTATTTATGTGTAACATGAGAGAAAGAGAAGCCCTGCTAATAGCTCTTCTAGAAAATGAATATAGTCACGTAAAGTCACTTATAAAATCTCCTGTAATTTGAAAAGCATTAGAATCTACATTTGAAGGTGATGATCATGTGAAAATAATGAGATTACAGCATTGGATATGTGTATTTCAAGATACTAGAATGATGGAAGGTAAATTTGTAAGAAGTTATATTGGTAGAATATCAAAAATGGTTGTAGGAATTAGGTCTCATCATGGAACCAGGGAAGATGATGAATTCATACGGAAGATCTTGAAAATTTTGACACCACCATTCAAGTCAATAGCTCAGATGATTTATCTAGTGATGCGTTGCACTAAGGATTTCACTAAGGAAGCATTACTTGGAAGATTAGAATCAATAGAAGCAAATGTGAGATAGTCTAGAGAACTTACAAGAGTTGAAACAACTTTTAGTGCCCTAAAAATTTGACCTAATTTGAAAAGGAGTGCAAGAACTTGTGGAGATTTTGTTTTCAGTAGTAGAGCTAATGAAGACAAGAAGATTAAGGAAGGAATAGCCCTTATAGTGAGAAGAGAAAAAGATGGTAAGAAAATTTTTAAATGTTGGACTTTTAATGAATTTTTTCATTATGCATCTAAGTGTCCTAAAAGAGATAAAAAGTATAAGGGAAGGTTTAATTTTAGAAAAGATAGAGATAGAAAAAGTTTGTATGCAAATGAAGATGAAGAATCTAATGAGAAAAGTCAAAGTGAAAGTGATGATGAATTAGGATTTGTGGCTATCAAGTAAGATGATCTTGATAGAGAAATTAGAGAATAAAGAGCTCTAGTTACCCAAGTGGGAAAGAAACATAATTGGATAATTGATAGTGGTTGTTCACATCACATGACTGTGATATGAATAAGTTTGTTAAGTTCAAGAATCATAATGGAGGAATCATTGGAGTTGGTAACAATGCATCCTATCATATAACAAGAATTAGATCCATTACTCTTGATGGTAAAAATAACACTAATGATGTCTATTTTGTTGATGGATTGAAGCCTAACTTTTGAGTGTTGGTTATTTGGTGGACAAGGGTTATCAGTTGCAGTTTGCTGAGAAGACCTACGCTATCAAAGACAAAGATAAGATGATTGGAATTGGTGCTAGATCTAGAGGTAATGTATTTTAGTTGAATCCTACTGAGATGGTATGTTTGGTAGAAAAAATGGATAACAATTGGTTGTGACATAGAATATTCTATCAAATAAAATTTGATAATATTTTGAAGGTTAGTAGCACTTTTTTTTCAGGGATGAAAGATGATATTAATAGAGAAATTAGAGAATAAAGAGCTTGAGTTACCCAAGTGGAAAAGAAACCTGATTGAATAATTGATAGTGGTTATTTAGATCACATCAATGGTGATATGAATAAGTTTTTTAAGTTGAAAAATCATGATGGGAGAATTGTTAGAGTTGGTAACAATGTAGCCTCAAGAATTGGATCCATTACTCTTGATGGTAAAACTAACACTAATGATGTCTATTTTGTTGATGGATTAAAGCATAACTTATTGAGTGTTGGTTAGTGGTGGACAAGGGTTATTAATTATAGTTTGTTGAGAAGACTTCCACTATCAAAGATAGAGATAAGATGATTGGAACTGGCACTAGATCCAGAGGTAATTTATTTCAGTTGAATCCTACTCAGATGACATGTTTGGTAGCTAAAATGGATAACAATTGGTTGTGACATAGAAGATTCTATCACATAAACTTTGATAATATTGTGAAGGTTAGTAGCACTTTTGCAATCAGAGTCTTGCCTAAGATTGTAAAGCCTACAAATGTTATGTGTAAGGAATGTATTTTGTCTATGAAAAATAAAGTATCATTCTCTAGAAAGGAGTCCACTACCATAGAGATGCTGGAGATCATTCACATAGATCTAAGTGGTCCTTCTAGAACAAGAGGACTCTATGGTGAAAGGTATTTTATGATTTTTGTTGTTGATTTTACTAGAATGATGTGGCTAGCATTTCTTAAAGAGAAATCTAAAGCTTTTGAGAAGTTTAAGATATTTAAGAATGGAGATGAGAATGAATTTGGTGTTAAGATTAAGTGTTTTAGATCTGATTCACCTCTAGAGAATTTAACATATTTTGTGAAGAAAATGGAAGCAAAATATAGCTATCTACACCTAGAATACCTAAGAAAAATTGGATTGCTAAGAGAAGAAATGAGTCTATAGTAGAAGTAGCTAGACCAATGTTATTTGAGAATGATATTTATAAGACATTTTGGAGAGAAGAAGTTAATACATGAGTATATACTTTGAATATAGTAAAAATCAGAAAAGATATGGACAAGACACCTTATGAACTATGGTTTATACATTCACAATCAGTCAAATATTTTAAGATATTTGGGAGCAAAATTTATATTAAAAGAGATGATGACATTGGTAAGTTTTATCCAAGAAGTGATGAAGGTATGTTTCTTAGCTATTTATTGAAAAGTAAGGCTTACAAATGTTTCAACTATAGAACTAAGACAATAGTTGAATGCACACATGTAAGGATTGATGAGAACTTTTGAACGAAATAAAAGATGGTAGATTATAATTTAGATGAAGAAGAGGATAACTTTGGAATTGTTAGATAGAATTCTTAAGTTTTGTTTAAGACTAAAAATGACTTGCAAAATGAGCTACTAACTTTTTAACATAGAGGAGAACAAAGTTCTAAACCTAGAGAAGAGATATGAATTGAGATGTCAAATCATAACCCTAATAGGAATTTGACAAAAAATCACCCTCCTAAGAAGATAATTGGAAGTAAAGATAAAGGTGTAATGACAAGGAATAGAGTAAATAAGGAGATATGTTTGATCTCTCAAGTTGAACCTAAGTGCACAAATGAAGCAATCATAGATAATCATTGGATCCAAGAAATGAAGGAAGAATTGGATCATATAATAAGGAATGATACATGGGAGTTAGTTCCCAGACCAAATGACAAGAATGTGGTAGGAACAAATTGAGTTTTTATGAATAAGATGAATGAACAAGTAGAAGTTGTAAGAAATAAAGCAAGACTTGTATGCAAAGGTTATTCATAGAAAGAAGGAATTAATTATGAGGAAAAATATGCACTAGTAGCAAGAATGGAAGCAATAAGGATTTTCTTTGCTTATGCAATGAACGAGAAATTCAAAGTTTATCAGATGGATGTTAAATTAGCTTTTTTGAATGGAGAACTAGAAGAAGATGTTTATATTGATAAACTTGAAGGTTTTCCTTTATCAGAAGATAAATATAGATTAGAGAAATCTCTTTATGGTTTGAAGCAAGCACATAGAACACAGTATGTGAGGTTGAATAGTTACTTAGCAAATCTTTGATTTGCTAAAGGTATGACAGACAATTACTTGTATCTAAAAGAAATTGAAGATGGATTGTTGATTTTGTAATATTTTTTAATGACATCATTTTTGGAGGTAATGATAGGCAAGTAATAAATTTTTGGAAGAGATGAAAAATGAATTTGAAATGAGCATGATAGGAGAAATAAAGTTTTTCCTAGGATTGCAAATTGTGCAAAATAATGATGGTATTTTCATTTCACAAGCTAAGTATCTAAAAGATTTGTTGAAAAGGTTTGGTTTGGAAAGTTGCAAAGATTTTGGTACACCCATGATAGCTAGTCATAAGTTATCTAGAAAAGATGAGACACTTGCAATAGAGAAAAAGAAGTATAGATCAATGATTGGAGGTTTGCAATATTTGACTCACACCAAACCAAATATAGAAAATCCAATTGGGATTATAGCTAGAGTTCAAGCTAATCCTAAAGAATATCATTTTGTATTAGTAAAGAGAATATTCAAATATCTGAAAGGGACATCTAATTATGGAATTTTGTATGATAGATCATGTGATTTCACACTTTTTACATGTACTGATACTAATTGGGTAGGCAGTATGGATGACAGAAAGAGCACTAGTGGTGGAGCATTCTTTCTTGGAGGAAGATTGGTTTCTTAGTTAAGAAAGATGCATGATTACATTTCACAAAGCACTTTGAGGAAGAGTATGTTTCAACAACAAACAACTATAATCAAGTTATGTGCATGAAGCATATGTTGAATGATATCATAATTGAGATTGAAGAACATGTTACCATTTACTGTGATAACACAAGTATAGTGAGTATGTCTAAGAATCCTATATTACATTCAAAGACTAAGCATATATCCATTAAGTATCATGTGCTAAGAGAAAAAGCAATAGAAAAGTAGACCAAATTGGAGTATGTAAGTACTAAGGATTAGATTGTAGATACCTTTATGAAGCATTTGCCTAAAGATACATTTGAGTACTTGAGAGGTATGCTTGGGATTATGCCCCTACCTACTTTTGAGTAGATGGTGTAGAGAATGCATCAGTCTAGTGGAACATACCACTATTATTTGACTATACTGAATGATGATGCTTCGTATAGTGAAGTATCTAGTATGTACTGAGTCATTAAGGACTCTTGGTATTTGGTATTTGGTATTGAACTGTGTCTTTGGACACTCAATTTGGTTGATGACTTGGAGCAATTGATTAACAATTGGTATGTAACAATTGGTATTGAGATTGGCACCTTTGACATTGATGCCAATGGGGGAGAATATGCATGGCAAACATTTCCTAAGGCATGGGGGAGAGTAAACATGAGAAGAACTCCTAAGTAATGGAGGAGTGATATTTCTTTAGATAGATTTAGAAAGATTCATGTAAGGAAGTAGGAATGTGCATCTGATGTATTATGAATTATTTAGTATGAAGTAAATAATTTATGTATAAGAAGAAGGAGTATGCACCTATTGTTCTAAGATTCCTTTTAGCATGTGGACAAATGATGTTGGTCAACAGTAGAAACAAAACACTATTTGGTATTATTGGAACTTAGATGGTTTTTCATCTATGTTGCCATTAATGCCAAAGGGGGAGATTGTTAGCATGAATGCTGATGATACTACATTTTTGGAGTATCCTGAGTGTTGGAGAGTATTGATATGTTGCATTCATGATTATTTTTATTCTTGGTGTCAACATAGCATTGTTTCTATAAGAATGGCAGAGTAGCAAATAGAGATCTTGATGGTACGGATAATGGTTTGATTGTTTGGTCATGCAAAATTATGGATATGTATAGTATAGTGTACTAATGATGTGGGTAAGTACACAGAGTCTAAGTCAAAGATGTATGGAAGTTGTACCTAATGTATAGAGAGCAGTTCAGAGACAAGTTTTGGGAAAGTAGTTCCTAATGTTTGTTGGCTACCTTACATCTGAGATATAATAAAGAGATGCATATTTAGATAGTGACAAAGGACATTTAGATGATGATGTTAGCGATTGCTCAACCCTTAGTATTGCACGTGTGAAGTTTTGTGTAGACGGTGAGTTGACAATGCTATTGTAATTTAATTAATTAATCAACTTATTTTAATTAGTTGGGAAAGCCTCAAGGCCAACTCAAGGAATTATTATCAAGATATGGTATAAAGGAAATATCTTTTCCTTGATTGTGAAGTTTGTAGTGTATGATGATTGTTGAAGAAGTGAAAAGTGTAAAAAGGAGTAGAGTGCTTATTGAATGCATGTAAGCGATCCAAGGGATCATTGGATAAGAGATTTGAGATCTAGTTAAAATATTTGAAGGAGAAAAAGTCTAGTTGACAAGATAGAGATAGAGGAAGGGAGTATAATTTAGTTCTATTATTCTACAAGGGATGATACATAGATCATTTGGATAGTGGGTTCATTGGTCTTGTGCTTGTAGCTTTTTGGGTAGTGGGTCCAACTATATTTGACAACTCCTAATAGGGTTGGAATCTCTTATCAAGGATGAAAGTCTCATAATAGGGACTCATATGTACTAAATGTTGCAATAAGACTCCTAATACGGTCTATCCTCTAACAAGGAATATTTATATTATTATATCATCTTGTGGATACCATCCTCACTAGGGTTTTCCCTAGTTAACATATATAGTGTTATTGTGTATGACTATCTTGTTGTGCTTTTAGGTTATATTTCTCATATGTTTAAGATTGTTTAAAGTTGTTCTTTGTGATATTAGTTGGATAAGTGATTCATCCCCCCCCTCTTAGTTATATTAGTGGACTATATATTCTAACAAAGTTAACAAGTTACGATTAAATTTTTTTCCATAACATATGTTCTACCATGTGAGGAGTTTGTCTTGTTAATGAATTGATGAGCTGTCATTTTTCATGATGTTAAATGACAAGGATCCTTGCAAATCCCTCTATTGAAAAGATAATAAAGGATCAAATCCAAGGTTCCAAGTGGTCTTAAAACCTTACTAAAATATTCTCAATTTAAGATAAATGTGTTGTTCATGAGGAGGCCTTTGCTAGTTTTAACCAATTCTAGATAATCTATTTGATTTGATGCTTTTTGAAAGTAACTAGGAAAGAGATATATTTTTTAGTATTTTATGTTTTATGATGAATGCAATTTATCAATGCAACTATATGAATTCCTATTTTAACCAAGTGTTAGAAAAGAAAACAAAAAAGATAGGGTAATGAGTGATTAAAAAAAATTACTTGAAAGGGATATTCCTAACAAACATAAACCATGGTAACAACACATCTATGAATTAAGTTTTCAAAAAGATCAGGTAGGAAACCAATCAAATTAGGAGCAGTGCTTCCTCAACTCCACTAATGGAAAAATTAATGAGAACTCAATATAAACCAAAAGATGTTACACCTTTGATCAAATAAAAAGGCCATGGAAAATGCACTCATGCAAGAAAAAATTCTATGTAAGAAAGATAGGTGATCCTTTCTCCAATTTGTTATGTTAGTGGAATTCGTTAACATGAGGCAAACACCAAAACTAAAAGATCACACAACTATAACAACACAATAAAAACATTGACTCAATTATTGTTCTTTAAATTGCATTCACAAAAATAACACACTCTAGCAATAATAACTACACTTAGAATGAGAGCACCCTTAACATATATTTTTGCATCAAAATAATGACCTGGAGTAGATATTACATCCATGTATTTTTAATAAATAATCTCCTTCCTTTGTGTTGGAAGTGAGATCTCTTAAAATGTAAACTTATGCTAAAAAACTAATAAAAAAATATAAATATATACAAACTAACTCTCTAAATGGTACTAAGTGGGTCTCTACCCCTGTTTATATTCATTAATGGGTGCATGAGCCTTTACATGATGCAAAAGAATAAAAGAATGAGAGGATAAGAAGAAAACAACTACAAAATGATCTAGGAGTTTCTAAAAGCTCTAAAAATGGAAGCTTGACTTTCTCTAGGTATTTTTGGGAGTTGAATTGTCATCAAAATGTGTTTTCAATGCATGGAATGCTCTATATTAGGAGTTGGGAGTTAACTGTCAGCACATTGCTTCTTAATCAAGATTGTCAGTACACCTCTATGAAAAGAACACCTGCACACCTTGGTGATAGGTTCCAAAAAATTCCCAAAATTATTCTAAGTGTTAAATCCAAATTTCTAGCATCTAGGTTTTCTTCCCCTTTAGACCAAAATGATCTCTGGATGTTTATTCTTAAACTTCTCTATGATATCAGCCACTAGGCTAGCTTCTGGAAAATCCAAAACCCCATATTTATCCTTTACTAATTGCTAATAATTACTGACTTCAATCCAAGTTGCCACAAAATCCTCAAGCCTAGTGTCCAACTCCAACAATACCTCTTTAGTCTTGAATGCTTGTCTTATGTCTTTTTCTGATGAAGCATCTTTGAATGTTCCTCAGAATTATTGGACCACTAATTGCACTACAATAACCTTGGTTTTAGACTCATCTTCAAAAATCTCAAGGCAAGTGATGTTGTAGTACCTTTCCACTTCCAAAAAATTCTCTTGAGTTTCATCCTTACTCCTCTAAATCTCTACATGTAATCCCTCCATTACTTTATTCCCTATTGATATTTTCTCAATCTAGTCATTGAGTTTGTCTAGTTCCTCAGTAGTATACACCTCCATCATCATATGATACCTTTGACCCTTTATTATTTTTAAAGCCTATAGGTCTTTAGCCTAGGTATTTACTTCATCCATCAACCCAAAATCTTGGTTCATTATAGAAACCAACTTATCGACACTTGACTAGATGTGGTGCAACAAGTTCAAATTACCCTACATTATTTGCACTCCCTTCTCAAAATTTTTATGCTATTGCTGACATGCTTCCAAAAATAGATCTAACTATGTTTCTCCTACCCATTTTCTCTCTAATGCTGCTACAAGAGAAATCTCTAGATTTTCTAGGTCGATAGAGAACATAACTTTGTTTAAATAGCCTCTTAGTAGCTCATTCTTCTTTTATAGCATTATCAACTCTTACTCATCTTGGTTAGTGTGCTTGAACACCTCTTTCATGCCCATAGTGATCATCACTTTGGTTATATTTACTATGGGGCTTCCCAACATGACCTCCTTTATTTGGTAGTCTTTAGGAGTCAATTTTTCAATGTCAGTGTGAGGAGGAGGAATGGGAATATGTGCAAGTAGATCTTGATCTTGATTCTTCATTATGAAGGCCAATGTTTACACATCACCCTTAGGTGGCTTAGGCCTCTTGACTTCTTTTATTAACTCCTTCATTCCCTCCTTGGTTGTCAGGTCTAGTTTCCTTTTCTAGCAAAATGTAACCTCCCTCTTCAACCATGTCAGTGCAGTGCCCATGGGAGACATGTATTTTGCTGAAGATGTTGGTCCTATTGCAGGCTCCTTTCCTTTAGCAGTCCTCTCTAGGGTCTTCTCCTATAAAGAAAGATCTTTAGTTGGAGTCTTTGTGTCTAGTTGGGCTAAGGTCCTAACCTCTATATCCTAAGGAGTTTTCCAAGGCTCTTCAAGTATTTTCCCTTACTCAAATACTTCATTGACTTAGAACTACTAGATATCACCTTCCTTGATTAGTTGTTCTTCTTCTTCTTGGCTAGCTAGAGGAATTAGATTCACTAATCCTTTCACTCATGGGAGTCTCTTATTTTATCTCACACTATCTTAGTGCCCATTGACATGAAATCAAAGTGAAAGAGGTTGAAGATATAAATTTCTTGATCCTCTATATCAGCTATCCATTTTTATTGGTCATCTTTTGAAGTTGACACTTGGATAGGCTCCCTTGGAGTAGATGGAGGTGTCCCTATAGAGCTTCTTCACCTCTCTTCCTTTGTTGGCATAGCTGAGTGGGTTCTTTAGCTTAAGAGGGAAAATTCAATTCACTCACCTTCTTCTTCATCCTCCACTTCCAAGATGGTCTCAGACACTTGTGGGTATAGAGTTTTTTTCTTATTTAGTCTCCTTCTTCATGTTCCTACCATAGTTGATTCAACTCTTGCCTTCTTTGGATCTAAAGGGGAGCATTCTTCCTCTTTAGTTACTACTAGTGGTACCCTCTACTCATCTACCTATTCTTCTAGCTATTCTAGCTGTAACTTCTCTTGTGGCTCTTGGTTGAATCTTGTACTTAAGGTTTAGCTTTAGGCTTAGCTTGTTTAGGTTGTGCATATTCTTATGGAGGCACTTGTGCTTGATATTTTTTCTTATTTTCCCTAAAAGGTACTCTCTTCTTCTTTCTTCATTGTTTAGCTTCAAAGTACTCAACCTCCCACTCATATTGATGTACCATTCTAACCTTTTGGGGGAAGGTTGGTATGCTTATCTTTGCACCTTTACCTTTGATTGGTCTTTTTGTGGCTTATAGGGGTATGGCATGAGGAACTGTATCTATTATAAATGGCTTCTTGATCCATTCTTTTGTCAAATCAACTATGTGCTTGGACTGATGATTTATATCATCATTCTCCTGCCTCCCTATTTCAACATTCATTATTGTTTGGTCATAGATTTTAGCCCTATTGTATAAAGGATCCATAACTTATGGGGCATCGTTTTCCAAGCCCTTGAGAGGTCTTTATCTCTATCACTTTTTCTACTAAGTATAGAGTCATTCTAAAATAGTCCCTTATACATACATTGTAGTCATCTATATCATTCTTCCAATTATATTCTAATGCTTCTTCGTGTATAGACTCTTTCCTTGATAGGTATTGTACCATCCCAATGTTATCAAAGTATGGGTGAGGGGAGTTGTATTCTTCTAAGGAATATTGATCCCACTCAGAGTTGAAAGTGGAAATATCATGTGTTTTCTTTAGCTCAAAGACACAAATTATGATGGGCCAAACTCATGTCTTCTTGTGTTGTCTTCTCACTCTGTTATAACTAGAAGTAAGTAGGCATGCTATTTCTACAAGCATGAGCATATATGATGGGTATCTTGGGAGATTCTTTGACCAAAACATATTATCAACTACCCAAAAATAGGTAAAGGTCTCAAACTAAATGTAGTAGGCATTGATCTCTAGTGTGATTTTGGTTGCTACTTCTACTAACATTCTTTTGGCATAATCACCTTTAATGAGTTCCTGAAGATTGTAAAGGTAAAACTATCATTCACCGCTCTATATTCCAAACTTTTCAATGAGAAATTCTTCTTCACTAATTGTGGATATACCAGATAGGGCCAATCATTTGCATCCTGCATACTTCCCTTAATGTAGAGGCTTGGGTAATTTGTGGTTCTAGCAGCCAGTAAGTACACCATGTATGATGTCATATAGAAGCATGGATTGACTTTGACAACTACTAATTCCTCATCCAAGTTGGCACTTAAGATGGTAGCCCAATCAATTAGCATCTTTTTTTTTTATGATGGTTTCAATAAAGTGGACCATCTAGGTCTGAAGATGACCTATTTCTAGGAGGATCATAACTTTGCTCAATAGCACGATTACATATAAAAAATCATCCTTTATGTAACCCCTTGTCATATCAACTCTTCCCACTCTATGGCCTAGTGCTATTCTATCAATTATGAAAGAGTATTGAACTATTTCTTTTGAAACTTTCTCATTCTCCCTATACCATCTTTCTCTATAAATATTGATCTACTCTTGTGAGGTGAAATACCTTCTCAATTTTCTAGGGTTGGAAGTACAAAACTATCTCACCTGTGACACTCTTAAAAATCTTTTCTTTAGTCACATAATGATCTACAAGGATCATTATCAATTCAAAGGATTGAACTAATATTGGATGAGAGGTTACGTTCACAAGGCCAGAGTAGAGTAGTGCTAACACTATAGCAAACCTCTCTTTAGGCTTGTTGTAAACTATTTGGAACACATTCCAATCTATGCATCTAAGTTCCATTTCTTTGATCTCTGAATGTCCATCTTGAAACCTTGATTTCCTAGGTGCCCCTTGATATTTTAATGCAACCAGTTTCAGAGTCATTTTCTCTGCCATGGAAGAGGATGACGATGCTATCTCTATACAAGAGAAACAAAAATTAGTTAGAAGGTTAAAAATCCACTTAAAACAAAGTCTAATTGACTCCAAAAATATGCAAAATGCAATTAAAATTTTTCCTGACTTTGAAATGCCCTGGCATGCACTTCAATACACCTAGCGCACCCTTATAGGTGTGCAAGTGCACTGATTTTAGTTCGAAAATGGATTTTAGCACAATAGTGCAAGTGCACACCTTGGTAAGGTGTGCACATGCACATGTGCACAAATACACATATGCATAGTGTGTATGGATAACTAAGGGGGGAAATCCAAGTTTCTTGTGCTCTAAATGAATGGAGGTGCACATTTGTACACCTCATTAAGGTGCACATGTGCGTACCTTTAAAAGGTTTTTTTCCTTGTGCATTTTGAACTATCTTTTAAATTATTAGGAAGGTATGCACATGCACACCTTCATGATATTTAGGCATCATAGAGTTTCTTAAGCCTTTTGTTTTTTTATAAGGTTTTTTAGGTCTTCTAATGCATATAGGTGCGCACATGCACACCTTCACAAGGGAGCTAACCTTGTTTGTGATGTGGATGCAAGGAGTGGAGAGCAAAGGGGGACAGAAAGAAAATGGGTGTGGACGTGTGTTCTATGTTTGGTACCAACAGTGAATGAAGAGGTGAAGGCTTTGTGGGGTCTTATATAGACCTCAGGCTTAGTGTACACCCAAGCAAGTTTGCACCCTCAAGGGTTGCATACATGTGCAAGTGTGCATGTGTGCATCCTTAGAGTGGGATGCAAGTGTGCATCTACACAATTAGAACACATGCACATGTGTTCACTTGAAGCACTTTGAGCTTAAAGAAAAACCCCATTTTCTCATTTTTTTTGATTCCCAGATCTCCCCAGTCAGGCATTAGCGTTTGTCCCAAACCCCTAGTAGGGTCTAGAATGACCCCAGTTCCAAACTAGTAGCCTAGGTATAAAAAAAAAATCATTTAGGGGGTTCCCATTTCTACAAGAAATGGGGCATGCATTGTGAGACCACAAAAAATCTCCCCAACAAAATGGAAAAAATCAAAAAGGAATTTCTAACTAGCAAACATTCTTCTGAGATTGGCCAAGCAAAAATTGAATTTTGAACAATTCAAGTATCTTCCAAGTCACTTGATAGACAAAACTTAAAAATCTTTAATGTTCAATCTCAATGTATGCTCAATGTATTGATTTCCTTTGACATTTTGAGGTGTTATCTATCATGATTTTCTAGCAACTTGAAGAAAATATTTTGGTCCACTAGTCCATTCATCAGGAATTCTCATAAAAATTTGTTTATCAATCACTATGTAACCATATGAGAGAACTCATTCTGAGGGCTCTTGACGAGTTATCATTTTTTTAAAATTTTGAGTTCTTGGTAATCTCTTTTTATTTGCTTCATGGAGCTCTCATTTTTCGATTTGATTCTTTGTTGAAGCATTTTGTATAGATGGTTGATAGCCATGTTTGAGTGCATATCCCCTTTTTCTGATTACCTTTTTGGATCTTTTAGAATCTTTATTTTAACACCATCTGTAATTATTTTTCTTTCTTTTATACCTTGACCACACTTAGACTATGTAGCAAGGGCATTGGTGTTTTTTCCAAAAATTTTCTTTAGTTTGATAACACTTGTGTTCCTCTTTTGATGAACTTTTGGCAAACTCTCATTTCAAGCAATGATCTTAGTAGTTTGTTGAAGAGACCCTTTGTTTTAACCAAAAAATTTGGATTATCCCTTAATATTGTCAACCTAGATTTGAAAATCACCAAGATAGTCAATCCTTAAATTTGTAAAGTGTTGAGAGATGTCAATCTACAACACTCATTGGAAGACTGAAGGTCCTTTAGAACTACAAGCCATATATGTCTTCAATTAGTACAAGAAACATAATCATTTGAATACTTTAACAAAGAAATACCTCTTCCCTAAAGTCGAAACCAAAAGGATTGATCTATTGGATGTGTCAAGAAAGTGTCTTGATTGCACCTAACCCCTATACTGACAAGAAAAGAAAAACAAAACTTTTAAAGAAAATGCACAACTGAAAGAAAACATACTTACATAAAGTACAAACACGTGTAGAAAGTAATTTTAAAAAAAAATTATTTGAAATGTTTTTTTCTTTTAGGCCCTAAAGTATTGTTTTAGAAATTTTCCATTGACTAGCAATGAGACCAATTCCCCTTGTACAGAACTTAGCCTAAAATTATTTTCTCCCAAAATCTCCACAATTTGATAAGGGTCAATCCACAAGCATTGAAACTTAGTGTGATCACTTGACTTTTCTTTTGCCTTTTCCCATAGGAGAACAATGTCAAATATTATAAAATATTTGATTTTGGACCACTGTCCAAACCACCATTTGATGACAACTTGATGTTTCACCATATGCGCTAAAGGGGTTGTCTTTTTCTCATTCAATTCTAAGAGATTCATTAATATGATTTTAACTCTATTAGCATCCTCAACATACCCTTTCATGAATTTCAAAACTAGAATCTTGAGATTGCATGGGAATATTAGTTGTTGTTCATAGACAAGTAGGTATGGGGATGTTCCCAAAGCATTTTTAATCATGACTTTGTCCCATCCATAATGCATATTTTAGTTGATTGCACCAACCCTTCAGATTCTCTATTAGCAAGCACTTTATCATTGAGATCAATTTCTTATTGGTGGACTCACCCACAACATTCCCTTGGGGATAGTAATTAGAAGAGAAATTTATTATAACCTAATTGTCTAATTCCCATTGAGTAAGGAAGATAGACACAAAATATGACCCATTATCAAACATGGGGAAGAATGGCATTCCAAATCTTGTGACAATGTGTTCTTCTAAGAAATTAACAACCACTTTTGCTATGCAATTTCAAAAAAATTCAGCTTATGTCTAGTGTGTGAAATAGTCTATAGGTGTGAGAATGAACATATGTCTTGTAGATGGTAGTGGGTTTACTGGTCCAATTATTTCTACCCTTCATTTAGAAAAAGGGCGTACCTCAAACACTGCTTGTATTGGCATAGCTAGATGTCTCTCTCTATTGGCACTTGTCTAACAAATGTGGAAAGAGCATACATATTCAAATGTATCCTTGAAGATGGTAGGCCAAAAGTAACCTAATCTAAAAATCATGTGAGCTATAAACTCTACTAATCCATGTCCCTTTCCATACTTATCTTGATATTGTTCCAATACCTCTTTTGCTTCTTCATGTCCCAAACACTTTAGATAAATTCCCTTGTAGTTTCTTTTATAAATTTTCCTATCTTGAAGCACATATGATTCACATTTCATCTTGAGTCCTCTACGTTGGGAACTATTCATCTAGTTAGGGCATTGATTCTGAAAGAGATAGTACACAATATCTTGATAACAAACATCTATGGTTATTCCTTGGTCAATGTTCACTCGAGATACTATGATCTTTTGTAAATTTCTAGTAATAATTTCATCATCAAATCTAATTTCATTGTCAATATTGACCTCATTATCAACTATCATCCTACTCAAACCTTTCCTCTCACCAGCTTCATTGATTTAATCTCCAAATCAAACTTTTATAATATAGCCATCTATTTTCCTCATCTTTTGCTCAATTTATTTTTCTTAAAAAACAATTTAACTACAAAATTTTGCACAATAACATATACCTTACTCTTGAGTATGTAATGAAAAAATTTCTTGATTGCCTTTATCAAGGAAAATTATTTTTTTGTCAATATTATAGTAGTTCAATTCAACATTCTTTAGGGGACAACTCATGAATGTAATATGTCTCTCATCCTCTTTGTGTTTCTTTTGAGTAAGAATCCTTGCACATGAGTTTTTTGAAGCAAATGAATAGATTTTGAAAGGCAGGTCATAATCTAGACTTACAAGTACTTGAGCCATAGAAATGGCTACTTTGATGTCTTTAAAATATTTCTTTATTTTGGGAACCCATTCAATTTTTGTTCCCTTTTTCAATAAGTCATTGAGGGGGTGTACTATCTTGGAAAACTTTAGAAATAATGTGACCTAGAAGTTTCCCTTTGGTGACCCCAAATGAACACTTCTTAGGATTAAGCAATATGCCATATTTCTAGCATTGGTTGAATATTTGTCTTAAATCAACAATATGAGTACTCCAATATTTCAAAAAGATAGTTAGGTCATCCAAAAGGAATCCTCCTATATGCAAAGGTTCCCCATTTTGTTGTGAATGTAGTCTTCAACCTATCTTCCTCATCTACCATCACCTGCTTGTATCCTGAATATCCATCTAGAAAATACATCATTTTATATTTGTTTATGATTTTTAGTACTTCATCAAATGACAAAAAAGGGTAGTTATCTTTTCGGGATGCTTGGTTTAAATTACAAAAATCTACACAAAGGAAAATCTCTCTAGTATTTGTCCTTACTAGAACCAAGTTAGAAACCAATGTAGAATGTTAGATTAAAAAGATTATTTTAGCATCAAGAAACTTCTAGACCTCTTTCATTATTAATGGTTCAATAATAGGATTCATTGGTCTTTGTCTCTGATGAAAAGGTTTGGCATAAGGTTTCAACAGAATGTCTTGGGTGATGATTTCAAGATCATATGTTTTGAGTTCTTCATAACTCCAAGCTATGACATCTTTGTATCTTGTAAGCAACTGAAGTATAATTTCTCATTATTTAGTGTTACATTCCTTTCCAATTCTCACCATCTTATGTTCTTCTTCCATGCCTAGATTATATGAATCACATCCTTAAAACCCTTTTTTTCTAATAGTTATTTTACTATATGTTGATTTGTCTCGATCAAAGATATGTTTTAACTCTACCATCCCCTTAAGAATAGTATTGGTCTTCAAATTTATAATCCCATCTTCATCTTCTAGTTGATTGTGCTCATGTTTATCATCAAGAGTATCATCAATCTCTTGTCCTTTGAAAAGACCATTGCACATGATGAACTCAAGAATGTGTTTCTCATATTGGAAGACTTGGAAGTTTGTAATGTTATTCAGAATGGATGGGAAAGAAAAAAATTCAACTAAAAACCTCTTTAGTTTTGTTCTTTCCACAAGTTGCAATGCACTTGCTAAAATGGCAAGGGCATCAAATACCATGTTCATCTTCCTCTAAATGGACCTTATGTTCAAGGCCTCAAAGTCTTCCATTAGGTCCTAGACTCTTTTTTAGTATGCAAGTAATCTTCAATCATTGCAAGAGAAAAATGATTTCATGTATCTAATCACCAACTGAGAGTCTCCTTTAATTATGAGAGCTTTGATGTCTTTCTCTAATGTGAAGAGAAGTTCATGAATCAAGGCTTCATATTCTACAACATTGTTATTACATCTAACTTGTAAGTGATATAATGCATAAAATGACCTACTTTTGGGATTAGTTAATTCAATACCTACACCAGATCCTAATTTTCTTATAGAGCCATCAAACCTGAGTGTCCATATTGGTATCTAATTCAGTGCATTGTATTATGTGATCATTGTCTTCATTTTTGGCTCAACATCTATCTTGATCTAATTATTCAATCCTTTCCAAAGTAACCATAGTTGGGTAAAATTAGTTGAGAACTATCCTTGAAAACATTTATTCCATTATCTACTCAACAACAATCTATATATTTCCAAAATTTCCACCACATGTATTTGTATGATGTCTTGAATTCAAGAATCTACAATTAACTATATTTGAACATCTTTCAATACCCCAATAACCCTTACTTTTATTTTGTCCAATTGTATCACTATTCTATTTGTAGGTTGAGAAGTGACTCCCAACCTTTGCACTATCAAAAGTGGCATGCCATTACAAGAAGCTCCTGAATCTATGAGACAATTGTTATTTTCTTCCAAAAATTTTGAGACGAAGAAAGAAAGAAGGCCCTTTGGCCTTGTCTTTATACATGGTCAACATAGCCTTAGAAGTGTTGACTTGTTGCAATACTATTTTTGAGGACCTATATTTGTGTTAGGAATTGCCTTTGTATGATCAAGAGTCTTTATTAGTGGTTCCCTTTGATTTGGACAATTTTGTAGCATATCAAAAAAGGATCACATCTTGGCCCTCATTCTATTTAAATCTTCCATTTCACTCTAATTTTTAGTTGACCATGTAGGATTCTTTAGGATTATAGGTACATTTCAAAGGTTTTTATTTTTTTGTCCAACATAGGGTACTTTGGGTAGCACTAGATTGTTTTTTTCTCTTGAATTTGGAGGAGTTGGTTGCAATGTGGGAGGAATTGCAGTAGTCATGGGTTCCTTTCAGTTTTTCAAATTGTATGTATTTTGATTGTAATTCTGAAAAGCTAACACTTCTTCTAGTTGAGGATCTAATTCTTGATTGAATGAAAAAGTAAATTCTTCATTGACTTGTTCTTCCATCCTTGAATTCTCTAGAGAATCATAAGATTCTAATAGCATAGTATTGAACTACATAGGAGGCTCATTGTTATTACCTTATGAATTCTAATTCACATCTTGATTTCCATTGAAACATGAGCCATCATCATTGGCTCCATTTTGATTACTTTCATATTGATTGATGTCTAGAAATTGAGCATTGTTGTTGTTATCTGTAGAGACGCTTCCATTGTTTTGATAGGTATTCCATTGTCAATTCTATCTTTGGAAATCATTGTTATGATTTGGAGGATTGAAATTTTTCCCTATATTGTTATTTCTACTAAAATTCTTGTTGTAAATATGACCATAGTTGTTGTTGTTGTAGGGACTTGCATTCATTCTCTAAAAGTTATTGTCTTGCCCTTGTGAAAGTTTCAAATGGGTCAACTCATTGGTAATTATGGACATGGTCCTCTTCATTTGCCCAATCTTAGATACAACATTATTTTCTATTTTAGTGGATGTCCCTACCTTTTTTTCAAAGAAAGATTTTTTTTGAGGTTCATATCCTAGATAAGTTATAAATGGAAATTGTATTGCTGGTGCCTATAGTAATGTAATTGGATTCATTCAAATGAATTGTCTAGGCATCACTTGCAGTCCAATAGGATACGTTGGTGTAGGACCAAAAAATTGGTTAAATATCTAGTATACTATGAGAAATAACTAAACTCAATCAACATACACTAAAAACCATCTATTCTACCATGAAAGCCAACCAAAATAAAGAAAGAAACATAAAGTAAAACTCCATTTTTTAGTTGGAGCTCCCATGTCCTTCTTTCTTCTCCATGTGATGTAGCTCCAAATGCCTATAATGTACACAATTGAAAAGAAAAAAGCCTATGATAATGATAATGATATGAGAATACTAGAAGAGTGATTTGAAACTAAAAATAATTATGCACTTAGGCTTCAGGACCTAAAATGGGAGCAATGTGGTTCACTTTATAGCCATCACGTAAGAGGAGAGCCTTGAACTTGTCACCTTGGATATGCAACTTGGCAAGAGATTCCTTTGGGAATCCATGACACATATATCACAAGATGCCAAATGTGAGATTGTGTGATGCATAGAAGTCAACATGGCTATAAATGGAAGAGGATTTATGATGCATCATGTGAGACCTTAAAGACACTTAAAGCCAAGAATCTATGATGATGACGACTATATATATATATATATATATAAGGAATAGGAATTTATGGACTATGACATATCTTAGCCAAGTGTAAGGATAAAATCCATGATGTAAGATGTCCGCATGCCACAATGATGTCAAGATTATGTGGAATATTCAAATTATTAATTCATTATTCCACACAAATAGAAATTAGGAATTTGGAGATTAGAGGTGGAAAATATGAGTTAGGAAATTGAGAATTTCCATGGTTTATGAATGATGAATCAATTAATTAATAATATTAATCAATTGAGGATGTTAATTAGGAAGAATAATAAGTAATGTGAGATAAAAAAATGATCAGAATGAGATAGGATAAAATTATGGGTTATTTAATTCTATAGAAGAAAATTAATAGATGATTGGGCAATTTGATTTGATAAATGCGACAATATCCTTTGATGAAGTGTGATGATTATGCAAATTGACTATGACAATGATGGGTAGACTAAAGATATGGTCAAATTGATTGACTGATATGGATTGACAACATGCCAAGGACACATGACATGGATTAAGAATATGTAACATTTAACAAAAATTGTAAATGCTACAAGATTGAGATTGATTGATATGGTTGATCATAATAACATTGACAAACACTATCAATGTTATTAAAATGGTTGATAATGTCACAATTTGACACTAAGGAACTCAACAATGTTAATGATCAGATGATAAAAATGACTATTGCACCTAGTACTAAGAGCCATGCCAGTACTAAGGTCAGATTTGATAGGTTTGATAAGGTTTGATAGGCTTCTAAGGCACCAAGAGCAACAACAATGCCTAGGGTTGGACATATGATGATTGATTTGGGATATCTGACATGTTTTGGATTTATTATAGTTGATTTGGAACAATTTTGGGTTGATTAAGGATGATTCTAAGTTGATTAAGGGTGATTCCAAGTTGATTAGGATAGTTCTAAGTTGATTCTAGAAAGAGTAATCCCCCACCTAGAGATCCTTGGAACAAGGATTCAATACAAGCCAAGATATTTTTTTTTACGAGTATGAATGCAGATGACAACATCATATAGGGATCATAAAGATCACAATGGAAGACTTAACCACAATCCCAACAACCAAAAAATCTCCAAATATCACTACCAAACTGACACACATAAATTCAAGAATGAAAACCAAAGATGACATTAGAACACAAAATCTTTGATTTGTCAAATAATAGAACCAAAATACATCATAAATGGTACTCAAAAGTCCATGTTGCATTATCCAAAAAATAGTGGAGATGCCCCCTATTTTTTGGGTTAGAGTATAACAACTAACAGTGTTGTGCAAGGAAGTATCTCTTTGCATGAGAAAGTATATAGATCCATGTGAGGAAACACCATCTTACACAAGGACATGCTTGGCACAATAGCCAAAACACCCAAACTAGTGTAGGGTTTCATGTGAAGATACACCACAAGCTGCATGAAGAAACCCAACACACCATGTGAACATTTTCATTCTCATGCAAGCAAGTACAATTTTACACAAGGATACAAATTAGTATGCTAGAAAACATAAACATAAAAAGCTAGGAAATAAATTTCCTCCATACTGGGGAGTACCAAATCCATGTAGATTAAGGAATGAACACTCAAGTGAAATAACTAAAAGCAACATCGTAGTATACAAAAATTACATCATAATAACTAAACAACCAAACCAAGTATGAGGTTCCTCCCAACCACTAATAGCATCATAAGACCATCGTGGGTCCTAGCAATCCCTCACACGTAACATCCCAAACTATCAACCAAATCATCTGAGTTATCTTATGAGGATGTCACTACTAAAATGTGCTACAAAAAAAGAATAAGGAAATCTAACATGATAGAAGTAAAGCATAAGATAATCTAATAAATCAACCACATCATCTATCATATGCTAAACATCATACAAATAGGAAATCTAACATGTTAAACCAAAGAAATAGATACACCAACAAAGAAATTCACATCATCTAATCATATGCCAAACATCACAATACATGAATGCATCAAATAAACTAGCATCATCTAAACATGATATCCAATCATTCCAATGAAAGCATAAATCACATGAAAGAATACTCCAAAACCTGAAGTATCAAGTGAAAACATTAAACAATGGTTGTACTAGGATAAAAGATCATCTCTATAAATCGGTACCTAGTAGTGGTATAGGTAGCTATGCCTCCCACCATGTGGAACCTGTAGGTCCACACTCACTATCCTGATAGAGATAATGATCCAACCACAAAAATACAGAAAGCACAATGTCCATGGCTAACACTCACACTAGACAAAATAATGACTAAAACCAAGAACGTAAATAATGCATAAACTATAGGTCCTAGTTAGACATTCAATAGGCTACTAATTATGGGCTGACATTATGGAGAGTTTCTTGGCATCCAAAAGCTCAAGCTTGAACTATGCAAATTCAAATCCTCAATGGAAGGCTCTAGCACCCCACATTTTTATTATTAAGTTTATTACCACTCACACTTTTTTATTTAGTTAACACTTGAAACTTCCTTCGCCAACTCTCTCAGCACAATGATCACTAGTTTGCAAGATAGAAGCCCCCTCCATATGCTACCCTACCTTACCCATTCACATCCAACGATGAGTGCCTATAGGCATGTAAATTCCTAACCCAACCCCAATGATCATAACTTACAGAAGTACCATGGAAGATCGGGCCTTGCAAATCACCTAAAAATTGTATGTGTACGTACTTGTGTGTGGCACACCACCATCATGAAGATCATAACAAAAGGATTGGATGAGAATAGAAAAAAAATATCACTCAACCAAAACAAACTTTGGTGGATAGATTCTACATGAATCCCAATGAACAATAAAACCATACATCATGAACTCACTTAACTAGCCTCAATCTGGGAGAATGGATTCTACACAAATCTCAATGATGCAACAAGACCAAACATCATGAACTCACTCAGCTTGCCTCAATCCTAGAGTATGGGTTCTACATGAATCCTAGTGTCCACGAAACAATAACATTAGGTATAAAATCACTCAACTGAACACAAAGTTAGGAGTATAGATGTGGCATGCATCCCAATGCAAACATAAAAGTGCAACAAGGGTCTAAATAACATCTAAATAGATGATCCAGGTCTACAAGCAAGCTCATCCCAAGAAAACTTAAGAAAATAGGGTGGCACACAAAATGAGGTAGAAACCCCAAAAATTGGAAAACTTCAAAATTAAAACCCATTTAGTCTTTGGGCACAAAAACTTCAAAAATCCAATAAAATTTGGGTTCAAACATTGTATGCAAAAATGGCTAGCATAATGGTGAAAAATGTGAGGACCCTCCTTGCATGTACTTATTAAATATGTATCTCTCTATTTAAAACTATTGTAGGAGTTTAGAATGGATATGAAATAATGTTTTATGGTTTAGATGTCCTAATAAGAACTGAGATCCTAATACATTCATGTTTTAAATATTCAATGATTCGAGAACAAACTACATTATCTTGATTATTTAAACAATAAAATTTCACTAACGATGATACAAGGCATTTTCACCTGATAATAAGGGTGTTGATTTTGATACCCTGATGATTAAGTTTTATGTTCCAAATAGTTTAGTATTCCTTAAATGGTGATGTTTATGATGTTAGGTATATGCATGCCTAACGATGATTTTTCTAGCATTTTAATCTTAATTAATGAATAAGTTATGCTATATTGATTATGTCATTTCTTATGATTAAATGTGAGTAGAAATGAATTAAACAATTAATTATATGAGAGATTCATGTTTTGATTTATGTAACAAACTAGATAAGTTTTGAATATATGTATGCAATTTCTTTGAGCTACTGATGTGTGCAATGAGTGTGCAGGGTATTTTAGTTAAGAAAATCTAATGGAGAAATGAAACTGAACCCTATGTGCCATTTGTGGAAACCCCTTTTTTCATATCTTAATTGTATTGTGAGATGTATGAATGTATCTTTCTATGATCAGTAAATGTTAATGTTTCATAACCATGTTCTTATAGTGTCACTTGACACTCATGAATTGTATATGCATTCTAGCATGCTAGTTAGGGTTAACTATGTAACCTATGGACCTAAGTTAGACTAAGTTAGTGCCTTTTTGCTAATCTATTTTTAATCAAGTTTAGTTACCCCTAATTCGGATTAATATTTAATCTGCATTTTGGAGTTGTTGGATAGTCCTAAATATTCCTAGAATTTTTTTGGCCCCAAATCTATTCCTAAGGCCTTAAAACATGAAATCTTTATACCCAAGGGGTATGGGTATGGGTTGGGAGAATTTTCCACCTCCCTAGCCCCTTTTGTTGACTTTTATGGTCACTCAAAAAGTCTATTTTTGCTTTAGTGCGAAAGTTGAATGATTTCACCATGGGTTGAATGACTTTAACTCCATCTTGAGGTTACCCTTAGGTTTAGTTTAGTTAGAAGCCTCTAGAACTTTAGGCAAGTGTGGAAGTTATTTCTTTTTTTAGGTGGTTGAGTTTGGATCTTATTTAGAGGCATTATTGAGTAGTTTTGGTTGTTACCCAATCTCTACTTTTAGAGAGAAATCTTGGAGGATTGAAGGCAAGGAAGGAAAAGCTCTTCTCAATTTGTTCATTTTACCATAGCCTCTTTGTGAAGGTAGGAGTTCTTCATCTCCTTTGTTCATGTTTGGTTCATGCTTATGCTATTGTGTTGTTGTTGGTATGCTTGTATGTATGTTGGGTATGCTTGGGAAGGATTGAAACCATGTTTTCTTGAATGCTTTTCCTTCATGTTTTGTTTGAATTTTCAAGTTTTCTTGTATGAGTGTTTTGGCATTACTCACCCTTGGATAGGGTAGAAGTGGCCAATTTTGGGAAAGGTATTTAGTTGGACTCCAATAGTGTAGAGTCTCTTCTCAGGACAAGAAGAGAGAGAGAGGATAGGGTGTTATGGGCCCCTACTTGTCAACACAAACCACATATGAGTTTTGGCATGTAAGAATGGAAGAATGAAAGTTCTTGAATTATAGCCCCAATTGGGCACCTATTTTGGTGATTGTGTCTAACATCTCCTATTGGAAAAATTTCCACCTTTACCTAGTTTTGATTCAATGTTGAATTCTGTTGTGAAAACCTAGTATGGATATGCATGTCTAATTTAGTTTCTTGTTATGTTTGTTTGTCACCTAGTCAGTTTTTGTTCCCTCCACAACCTCAGCAATGTATTACAAAAAATGAAATGGGTCCCTTGTTAAGGGCCATGAAGGAAATTTAAGGGAATTTAAATTTGATGGCAGAAATTTCGAGATTGAATCCTGTGTAAATTGTATTTTTAAAATCTTTGTTGTAATGGCAACGACGCCGGGTTTTCTTCCTAGTTCTTTCTCGACGGAGCCTTTGAATTAGGTTGTCAATAAAATAGTGTTTGAGTGATATTGTTCTCTTGAGGTTTTCATACTTTCAGTTATATGTACGTGTATTTAAAAAAAGAGAGATAAAATGGTGATGCTCAATTATGTAAATTTCAAGTTCAAATATGTTATGAAAAAAATTTGCATTTGAGTTGTGCTTAAATTTTATAATTATACATGTGTATGAGGTAGTTAAGTAATTCTATCTGAATACTTATGTATTACATTTAATCATAGTATCACTTTAAAATAAATAAAATGTTAGTGTGTTTTTGCCCCATATTTTGGGCATGACATTTTGGTATCAGAGCCCAGTTTCGTGACACTTGGGCAATAATGGGTCCATAATAAGTGTGGACATTTAAAATTCTATTATGCGAAGCAGGAATTTTCCCTTGTAGAAATTTAATAAGAAAATGTATTCCTTATAAATTTTGACACCGATAATTAAAGTAATTTAAGAAAATTTGATTTTATGAATGGTATTTTGTTTTACATTTTTGTAGTTATCAGGAAGTATAATACTCTTATTTGAACACTTAAGCATTACATTTAACCCTATGTTATAATGAACTTAGAAAACAAAAATACTCCCCTTGTCTTGAAAATATAATGTGTATTCAACATTCACAATTTAAAAAAAAAAAAAAAAAATTGTTCATTCTTAGACCAAAAAGGCTCTCTACCTTTTGTATGAGAAAGTTGTTTAATTCCTTAGTGAATAGGGAATATTCCTCTAGGATCCCTTTAAATATGTTGGATATTTTTATGAAAAAAAATTTAATTAATTAGTTAATAACACATAAAATAAAATATACTAAAAACCCAACCACTAAACTTTTAATTTACTCCCCACATCACCCTAGGCGCGGCCATAGGTGACCAATAGTGCATTAAACAGTTGACTTTACCCCCCAATGTATTCCTCCATGTAGTTAAGGCTGGACACTTTAATGTTATTGGTGGAAGGGGTGGCAGTAGTTTTAATTAAGACAAGCACTTTTAAAGTGCTTAGGTAAGGGACGGGGAGAGTTATACACTGCCCAATCATGTCAATCCTTCATGGATTATCAACATCAATCTTGTATGCTGCACATTCATTCCACATAAAACTATTTTTGTGTCAAGAGAAAGTGATGAGAAGATCAAATTAATTGATTACCTATTCCAAGAATGATACTTTCATCAATTGAACAACCAAAATGATTCCAATTGTTCCATCTAAATTCAACAAAGAAAACCCTTTAATCTCATTTCAAATCAATCAAATCCACTTGTTTTCGAACTATGATACTGATCTAAGATTTGTCAAATTAAATATCTTAAATTTTGGAATAACTGATAATCCTATCCAAACAATGGGGATTTAAATGTGTACAGTTTTTTAATGAATCACACAATTTTTCATCACTTTAACAAACTATCAATGGATGCACATACTGTGCATTGGGGAGAACCATGCACGTAACATGGATATTTTTTGTGATAAGAAACAATAGATTGAACTTGAGGATGATGTGGGTAATGTTGTGGTTCAGTCAGATCATATTGTGGTAATACATGACAATGCTCAGCATAAACAAGGGAAAAGCATGTTAGCAGAATAAATGACAACTATAAATGCTCAAAACAAGACACATATTGAATTTGGTGATGATAAATTTAATATAGTAGCTCAATCTGTCTTTATTGCAGTCAAAGATGATACTTCTGAGTATAAGCCTTAGGAGAAAATAGTAACAGGTAAATGTCTAATCAAAGATCAAAATCTAGGACAAGAAAATGCAATCCAGGTTGAGGCCATTCCATCAAAGGAAAAACCAGATGAAATTCAAGATCAATCAACCAAGTTTCATGCCAATAGCAATGCTTGTGGCTGCTTTACAAAAGAGTGTTCTTTCATTACAGGAAAATGCACTAGCCTCTTGAAGCACAATAAAGATTTAGATGATTTTTTTTTTCTCTTTAGTCCCCTACTAATTGCCATTCTAATGCATGCCAACTCATTGATCATGATAGCCAAATAAAGAGAACAAGCCCAATTTTGAGAAGTAGAAAGATTTTTTTAGCAACTTCAATGGTAAAAAGACATCAAAGAAGGATAATGTCTTCAATGCCTTTCAAAGGGGGAAAATTGAAAAATACTACTTACTTTGCAAACAAGCTTCTATATGTTGCTTGTGGATTGGGTTTCTAGGTTGTCATGCAGTGATTCCAAGAAATAAGAGAAGCCTAATCCTTCCCACATCCCAGATGATGGTGTTGTATTTCTTTTCGTTATTATTCATCACAGTTTCATCTTCTTCTCAAGTTTCATTTTCGAAGCAATCTACAATTGATTTGAAAGGGGATATGAATGATGAAGAATATTGTTGAATATGGCTGAATGATAATCAAGTTGGCCAAAAGATGAAAATTAGTAAAATGAGAAAATGGGATGAGTTAGTGTGAAAAAGTGATCAAACCATAGACTTGAACCATTTTCTAGCATCTACATTTTTTCCCTCTTTGATACAATGTGATTTGGAGTGTTGTGTCAAAGAATCCTAATGAAAAAGCCATAAAAGCATGCCCCAGTAATGGTGGTATATATGGGTGCCCCCTTAAAAAATTGACTAGGATAGGCATATGATAGGTCAATTTGTTGAAAACAAGAAGACTAAGCCATAGCAACTAACAGATCACAAATCGAAGCTCAAATGTGAAAGTTGTGTTCTGGAGTGGAAAAAAACATTGCAACTAACATAGAAAATGCCTCCAGCACATCCATCTAAGAAGAAAAAAGGTTATAAAAGGGCTTGGAGAGGGTTTTGAAGTCATTTTCACCCTTTCAACTTGAAGAAAATGCTCTAGAGCAAGAAGAATGGACCGACTACTAAGGGAGCAACACCATGGTGAACGAGTCCATACCTACTAATGATGGGAAGATGCAAGACCTTTGGTAAGTACATTGAAGCTATCTTTATGTATTTTATGCTTTTATATTCTTTGCATGCATTTAGGATTGAATCAGAGGTCGAACAGGGCCCATCTGAGGTCCCAGAGTTAGTTTAGCACATCAAAATGCCTCAATTGTGCCCAAAATACATCCAACTATGTAGTGGGTGCACTTGGCATGACCAAGTGTGCACTTGTCATGACCAAGTGCACCATGGACATAGTTGGGGGCCCCAATTGTGCCCTAGGATGCTTCGTAGCTCCAAAAAAGGGTTTAGATGAGCCTGAATCAACCTGAAACTTGGGGCACACTAGAAAATCCCTAGGATGATGTCAAATAAGAGGTAGGACTTAGTCAAACATGGCCAAAGTTTTAAAACTTAGGGTAGATGTAGGTCAAACCTAGGTGAATGCTAATAGAGAGTGATGCTCCAAACTCTAGGGAGAGTGAAAAACATAGGTCAACTTAGGAAAACATGCTTAGAAAAATTCAAACTTAGTCAAACCTAGCTTAGATGGAAGAAAAAGTTGATGGATGGATAGGCAAAGGGTTAGAATGATGCAAATGAGTTTAGAATGACTTAAAACTTGGTAGATGTGTTCAAAACACTACAAATAATTCAAAACATAAGTAACCTTAGTCAAATAGGCTTAGAAAAAGTCAAACTAAGGTTAAACTAAGTAAAACTTTGGTCAAATGTAGGTTAAACTTGATAGATATCCATAGAGGATTGACATAGGCCACATGGCGATGTAGGAGGATCTGCCCCTATTGTAGACAAGGTGACACAGGCCTCAAACTTCTAGTGACCATGAGATCTTGGGAGGACTTGGCTTGTATCATATCACATTTATGTCAAAGGTGAGAGGGAACCAAGCCCTACTGATAGCACTGATAGAGAGATGGCATTTAGAGATGAATTCTTTCCACCTTCTAACTATGACCTTGTAGGATCTATAGTGCATCCTTTAGATTCTGATTGATGGAGTCTTAGCTATCTATGACCTAGCTACTTGGTGAGTGATGCTACATCAGTTGTTTGGATGTGGAGATGAAGAGTTGGGGATTCAAGATTATGAGATCGGATGGGAGCCACTAGTGGTATGATATGAGCATCTCATTATGGTGATATGCTAGGTGGTGGGTGAACTACTAATATTTGATAGGCATGGACATGGATTTCCTATCAAATGGGGTAGTGTTCTCAAGAGGATGGTCATGGATGGGACCATGTTTTCTTGGGGACCATGTATATTGGGTATGTTGTACTACTAACTACACCAGGTGGTGTATAGAGGTGGAATAACATTTAGTACTAGAGGTACACTACTATAGATCTAGGCATATGAGAATATTATAGTGTTCAAACCACTTGTCAATAGAGAGCTAGTGGAGGATATACCTTATTCATAATGCTATAGAAGCATACTAGCACAAGGAATGTTAGGGTACACTCAATTCTTCAAGAACTAGTTGGATACCATGACACAATTCATTTGGAGACAATAGAGATATTTCCCAAGGTGGGAGAATGATGAGATCCACCCACCATACTACAAATAGGAGCATTATCTGATAGGGCACACAGTGATTAGTCACCTAGTGATAGAGATTTACCTACTAGAGTGGGTACATAGACAATTTGGGGAGAGATAAGAAATGTTGATAGGTCTGGCATTGTTCATATGGTCCAGAGTATAGATCCAGGAGTGGGGAGCACTTATTAGGACATAGGTGGCTTATGCACTATTGGAAGACCTACAATCTAGGGTGTAGGGAGTAGTGACAGATGTAGTGGATCCAAGTATGAAAATGTGATATGATATGTGGTTTGCATAACATCGACCGAGGCCATTGATAGATATAGTAGTGATGGTACCACAAGTGAGATCACAAGAAGAGAAGGGTGAGGAGGAGGATGAGTAGGGGGATGGGGAGGAGGATGAGAGAGATGATGATGAGGAAGAAGATGATGATGATGATGGGGAGGAGGGGGAGGATGGAGAGGAGGATGCTGACGTAGGTGATGATGATGAGGATGTTGGTTTTGAGGATGATGATGAGGGAGATGAGGAGGAAGAGGGTGGGGATAGTGGGGGTGGGGATGGTGGTGGGGATGGTGATGGGGAAGAGGATGGGGATGATTAGGAGGAGGGTGAGGATGATGACGATGAGAGAGCTGGTGAGAATGACATAGGTTTGGATGTTGCAACAATAGATGTTGAGGGGGATCCAATTGATTACATCAAGGGACACCAGTACTAGTACAGGCAGTGCCTATCTAGTTAGAGCTTATGGAGGTGATCATAGGGCTTTGGAGTTAGTTAGACTAGGTTGTAGCAGAAAGGGATGTGGTGATATTAGGAAGAGATGCAATGATAGTAGAGTGGGATCATGTTATGGTAGAGAAGGATGTAGTAGTGCACATGGTAGAGAGGGTAGTGTAGGAGTTATGGGAGTTCATTAGAAACATCAAAGATCTAAACTTTTGAGAGATGGCTATGATGATGACTAGGGCACATGTGGAGACATGGTACTAGAGGGATCATTATGAGATGGTAGTGCCACCATGGTAGAGGGTAGAGAGATATCGTGTATCAAGATCTCACTCACAATGCACATAGAGGACATAGAGAAGTGTAGGGGTGATGGGACTAATGAGGCCACCACAGATAGCAGAGGGATCATCTTCGAGGTTGAATAGAGGCCATGAGGCTATGGACAACTTAGGGTGACACATACATGCTCATGTATAGAGGGGCTTCTCTATTTTTATTTTTTCTATTATGCTCTTTCATGGTTCATGCCTAAGACAAATTAGTATTGATGTAAACCATGGTCTTGTACTTGGACACTTTTTTGAAACATTTATGAGATCCACTTATGTTATGGTGACTATATGAGATGGATTATGCATGTATTTTATATGTTTTAGATGGATGCATTTATTTATTTTTATGTGGACTTTATGTGATGACATCATGTGTTGTTTAGTGATATCAGATGCTTAGGAAATGATATCTTTATTTTTTCCACCTATTTTTTCTCATGAATGAATGCCTAATGAAATATAAAATGATGTGGAATGAATGCAAATGAAATGTAAAATGACATGAATGCCATATTTATGTGGATATGTATTTCTTTGAGTTTTTTCTAGACTTCAAGGTTAACTTTAGTGGTTAATATTTTCCAATTGGCTAATCTCACTCACCAAGGACCCCTAATTTGGCTTTTTTTTGCACTTTTGGGGTGGCCATGTCCCCTGCACTTTACAAAAATTGGGTCTCATGATTAGGCCAATCACCAATAATAATACATAAGTATTTGTATTTTAGTTTTGACTACGCTAGTGCAATCTATTTTTTCCATGTGATAAATTATATAGATTCACCTACAATTTTGAATTCTTATCTTAATTGATTTCATATTAGCCAATATTTAGTAAAAAAATTAATTTTGGTTGTAGGTTAAGTATGTAGATTCCACATGCATCTCTATTCCAAAAAAATCCATGAAACAAATTATACTTTCTCACTTTGGCCCAAAATAGATTTGATTTGGAACATGTGTCTTTACTTTTGGTACTTTCTTTAAAACTAGGTATTCTTTTAAAAAAAAATATTCCAAAATAGGATTTAGGCCATTAATTTAAGATCCTCCAATGATCATAAACAATAGGGATGTTGCCTCCATACCACAATTCAATAATTTGGAGGGAAACTATAATGGTATAAGTGGGATAAATTTAACCTTCACGTTTGATAATCAATTACGATCCATATAATAATAATAAAATCATGATTTCTAGGTATGTGTACTTTTGTGCATTATTTTTGTCAATAATAAAAGATTTTTCAGGATTTTATACAATTTTCATATAGTTGCAAACAAATTGCCAAAGAAAAAACTTTTTTCCTACTCAAAATAATTAATTCCCGAATAGAAATTAATTATTTTCCCATAGTTTATGTTTTATTTGCCAAAATTTTATACATTTTTCCAAAGGGAGGTTTCTTAAAGTTTTTTTTTTTTTTTTGGCAAAAGTGGACGAGCCACTATATATATATATATATATATAATAAAACTAGTTCAAGAGCTCAACTAGGAAAGAACTAGAAAGAAAACCTAGCATTGTCACAACCTTTTTATATCGATGAACAAAACTAATTATCGATGAATAAAACTCATATCATCCAAAATTCAAAATTTGTTGAATTTTACACTTTCATCACATAGTAGGCATGGTGACCTCAAATTCAGCTAGGATTTTCAACAATATATATGACATGCTTGAAGTATGGAAAATTGCCCAAAAGAAAACAAAAGGAAACTTCTATGCTATCTTTCTACCATATCCTCGCTTGAAGTGCCCATACAAGGAGTGGATGTCAAACTAGGATTGATAGAGAAGCCCCATCCAAGATTTGAATATGTTATAGGAGAAATCTCCCATCTCAAGCTTAGACCCTTAGAAGTAGCATTTGAAATGCTAGTGGAAACTCCCGTGGAAGATGGTGCACCACAAACATTTTCTTTGGTGACATCTGAGTGAGGTAGCCAAGTAGTTTCTTGTGAGACATGGTGAACAAAACTAGAAGCATTAAGAACCAAAGTCGACTAGCCTCTTGGTTCACTAACTAACTAAGTTGGGGGAGCCAAAGGTGTCTTCACAAATTTTTCTCATGCTTCATAAACTAGAATACCCAAAATATCAATCAGAGCAAATCCTACTTTCTTCACCTCCTCTATTAGCTGATAACCCAGAGCATGTGCCATGAATTGTAGGGTCTTAGTTAGGAACTGAGGATTATGCTTTCCAAAGAATTTTTGTAGTGCTTCAAATATCACCATAGCCTCATGGTTCTTCGTAAGCATGGTTCTTGAGAAGATTCCACCTACCAAGGCATTTCTGGACCACAGATCATAGCTCTGCATCACCCTTTTCAACTTGTTTTTAGTCCAGTATTCTAGTCAAACCACCTTAATAGCAATAATTTCTAATCTTGATGTTGACTATAGGAGATCCATGGCATTAGGTAGGAATATGGAAACTAGAGTTGAAGGAAATGACACATTTCTTGCAGATATAGAAAAGAGATCCTCCCCAATTATGGTTTGAATCACTTGGTGAATGTTTTAGGAGTGGACAATGAACATAGTGTCTAGGACTGCATCATCTAGAGGATGAGAAATTGCATCTTCCTCCAGCATTTGTTGAAGTTTGAAATTTTTTTAGGAAGAATGCAGCTATGAAATTGGTGATAGGAATCATATTTCATGCATGATTCTTGTGGGAGTGACATTTTGAAGGCAATTTAGATGGTAAGAATAGAAAACCAAAAAGATGAAAACTTAAGAAGAGGTCCATTTATTAAATCATACTCCAATTGCAATTTGTGTAGTGAAAAGTACAAAGTTGACACCCCCAAAATTTATGAATGAGAAAATTGATCTACTGTCGTATGAATTTGAGTTTAATCTTACCATTTAGAAAGTACCACATCTCCAACTTCAAGCAAAATTGTACTTCAAATGACATCAACCAACATGATTCTACTCAATGAGGGAGATTTAGCACAATTTTACCATAATCTTTCACATGGTAGTTTGATTTATAAAGAAACCATTTAATTCTTGGTACCTAATTTGAAAAATGCTCAATGACCATTGAGTGATGTTAGACTACCCATGAGTGCTCAATTATAACTATGGTCAAGTAACTTGACATGAGTCATTTCCTTCTTAGCTCGCCAGTCACATATGCAATTTGATCATTATACCTATGAGTACTCAATAATAAAAATAGCTAAGTAGCTTAGCATGAGTCTATTCCTTCTATAGCTTGGCATATGTAATTTAGACCACTCAGACATGAAACACACTTGACACTTATAGTCAGTGGCTAGCTCGACATTACTTGGCACATAAGGCATTCTAGCTTGCACATCTTGAGCTATGACTTAGCATAAATATATCACTTGGCACATGTAACACACTTGGTACCTAGAAACATTGGCTTGCTCAATATAAATATCACTCGGCACATATAACACACTTAGCAGCTAAAGTCACTAGCTAGCACAACACATGTGGCATTCAACTGTGACTTAGCATGTATAAATCGCTTGACACATGTAACACACTCAACACTTGAAGTCACTAGTTAACTTAGCATAAACTGTGACTCAATACATATAAATTAGCTGGTAGTAGCATGCTCGCCACCTATAAGGAATTCTAGCTCGACACCTATAAGAAATATTGGCCAAGCCAACTCTAACTTTCCTTAATACTCTAACAAATTAATACTCTATACTCTATACTCTATATTTTTGAGTATTAAGGAGCTCGATACTCTAACTTCTTGAAACTAATTAATGATATTCCAAATTTTCTAGAGCACATATTTTAGTTTCCAAGATGATGATTGTCTCTTGATATAGGCTGAGATTGTAACTTGAGAGTCACCTTCAATCTGCACTTGATGGAAGTTCCTTGTCTTTGCTAGAATTAGTCCTAAGAGAAATGGCTGAGCCTTGGCCATATTGTTAGTTCCTATAGGTAGGGGTGTTGTTTTAATTTCTAGGACATTTCTAGTGCAAGCTCCCAAGCTTGATTGTCCTGGATTACCTCTAGAAGCTCCATCAAAGTTGAGTTTGACAAAGCTAGGCATAGGTGGTTGCCATTTGACTATAGATCTATCTATAGGATATGAAGCTTTGAAGGAGTGCCAGTTCCAAAAAGAATGAAAATTGATTTCCATTCCTGAATGATACTTCTATCCCATGGAGTGATAACTGGATTAAACTTGCATATATTAACACTTTCATTAGTAACTCCTGAGATTGATTTTTCAATGATTTGGAAGACTTTCTCTAAGGATGATACTTCTTTTCTAAAAATGCTCTTGTTTCTTTCCCACCATATAGCCAAAATTACTAATGCCAGTGTACATTTCTAGATTCTTACAAAGAGGGCATTGGGGTAAAGAATTTTTCAAGCCTAAAAAATGTCCCAAATATTATTTTGTAGTGGGGTATAAAAATTTAATTTGTTTAATACAAACATCTGGCATTGTTGTGAAAATTGACAACTTGCAAAAAATTGGTCAATCAATTCATCTTCCCCACCACATAAAAAACACTTGAAAGGAGAGGCAATACTTATCCTAACCAATCTATCACTTGTTATAATTATGTGCTTAATTGCTAGCCACATAAAGCACATAACCTTGGGTAGCATGACTTTATTCCTGTAGAACATGAATGCTCGAGAAGGTGTTTTTTCCAATTCAATTTGCTAGAGAAGTTTGTAACCTTCCTTGATTGAATAGTTACCATTTTTGGTGGAATCCACATTAGTCAATCCTTAGCCTTTGATACAAAAGCCTATCTATCTAAGAAGATAGATTGAAGTTGTTTGTATTGAGAATCTAAAGGGAGTTGGTCTAGATCTTTCCATATTACTTTCCTTGAGAAAATGCAAATTGCATCCATAAAGTGAATAGCAAGGTTGCCCCATTTTGCTTCTATAACTAAAATGATATTTTGTATATTTGAAATTGTATTTAATGGAGGATGTCCATTCCATGAGTCATCCCAGAATTTGATCTTGTCCCCACAATTTAATTCCCAAGAAATGTAATTAAGCACAACATCTCTAGATGCAATCATGAAGCCCCAAATGACTGATCCCTTAGGAGGATCCAACATAGAGAATATTTTGTGTGGCTCATTGTTATCTAGATATTTCCATTGCATAATTTGACACCAAACTGATTGTGATTTAGTGTACATCTACCAAGCTAGCTTACCACCAAACACTTTGTTCCTTGTTGTCAAATCATGAATACCTGCTCCACCTAAAATAGGATGAAATGCCATATTTTGGAGAGAAATAAGTGGTAGATGAAGGAGGTGCATAATATAGAGGAAATGAGATGAGAAATAATTAGTATGAGATGGTGACTTTTACTTTCACAAAGTGCACTATATGTTAATGAAGATTTATTTTGATATGGAATATGGGATGCAATGCATCATGACATAGAAGGCCAAAGCACAAATTCAAACCTTTTGCATAAAAAAGAATGATGCAAACATAAAATGACCTTGTCCTTCCTAAGGCATATATACATGTCCAAGGTTCTCAAAGGTACATTTTAATAGACAGAAAACAAAAATTGACCATGAACCATCCTGACCACTCTCATAGATCATTTTATATTACTGAGTGGCATAGGAACATGATCAAAGAAAACAAAGAAAAAATAAATCACTCACTAAACAATGTGAGCCAACTACTATTCTTGTCCATTATTACTTTCTTTTTAGTGTTTTAGGCCTTCAAATAGTGTTCAATAGGTTGATAGTGTGATAGGTCTGGTTGTTTTGGTGGATAGGTTCATAGTGACACATGAGATTGATTGTTGGTTCACATTGCTCAAATAGTGTGATTGTCATTGAAGTGTCATGCTTTGAGTTTTAGTTTTTGAAAGTGTGAGTGTTTAAGAAAAAGGGGTGATTATCAATAGTGAGTATGTACAAGTTTTATTACAAATGTTTGGTGGATTTTATGATTTTTAGGGTTTTATGAGGATATCTAATGTTTTTGTATTACTCATTTCTTTAGGACAATTTATGATTTTTAGGGTTTATTTCAAGACATTTTATGATGTTTAGTGATTTTTTCATTACATTATATGATTTTTATGAATTTGTTCAAGACATCTTATGATTTTTATGAATTTGTTCAAGATGTTTTATGATTTGTATGAATGTTTTTATGATATTTTATGATATTTTATGGATTTGTTCAAGATGTTTTATGATTTTTATGGATTTTTTCGGGACATTTTATGATTTTTATAGAATTTTTTTTAGGATCATATTTGAATTTTTAGGATTTTTTAGGATCACATGTGAATTTTTAGGATTTTTTTAGGATCATAAAGAATTTACAAGTGTTAGCTCCAATCTAATATGCAATAAGTCCAATGGATAATGTGTTCTTAGGGACATGCCCCTAGTTCAATTTCAAACTCACACACTATGTAGGTAATATGCCCCCAAACAAGACACAAAATATGTACAAATGCCTAAGATAGAGTACGTATAGACTGGTGATGCTTGGGTAACATAATAATGGATAGTTGACTAGTTCGTTGGCCATGATCCAGGACTAGAGATGTCTTGCAATATGAAGGATATGAGCAGGGAATGACAAGGGGAAAAACCAAATGGAATCTCGATAGATGGAGGAGCAACAATTGATTACACATGGCATCTTTTTGCCAAGTTTTCACCATGGTACTTGCCAAAGTGCCTATTTTCTAGTTTCTCACTTGTAAACAAAATTTTTCTCTTGACTCAAAATTTTAGGCCAAGATGCCTGTTTTCTCGATTTTCATCGAGGTGTCCATTTTTTCATGACTTTTTTCTATTTTTTAATATATATTTTTAGGACTTTTAGATGGAATCAAGAATAGTATTTTCAGAGATGCATGTTGTTGATGGACCTGGGAAGTGGTTCACCCTCTAGAGTCACAAGCTAATATACTATGGATCCAAATGCCCCAGTAACTACATAGGGTCCTTCCCAATTTGGTTCAAATTTGCCTGGTTTTTCTCTATGTTGTTGAGTCTTGTAGTTCATCTTCAAGTCTAGATCATTGATCTCAAAATGATAACCTTAGAATTTCTTGTTATAGCTTCATTCGAGTCAATTTTGGTAAGCTTGTAGATGTTTCAAGGTAGCTCACCTCTGCTCATCAAGCATCTTGAGTTCATGGAATCTAGATATTCTATAGTGTTCATTATCAACAACATCTTGCAAGGATAATTGTAATTATGGAATTTCATCTTCAATAGGAAGTATGGCCTTAGTGTCATAGACAAGAGACTAGGGTATTGCACCAATAGGAGAATGCACAATTGTTCTATAGGCCCAAAGAACTAGATTGAGTTGTAAGTGCCAGTCTCACCCAAAATCATTGACAATCTTTTGAAGAATCTTGACAATGGTCTTATTAGATGCCTCTTCTTGGCCATTCCCTTGTGGGTGGTAAATACTAGAATATCCATGGTAAATTTTGTGTTTCTTGAAAAGCTTATCCACATCCTTATATTGAAATGAGTTGTCATGATTAGTAATAATAGCCAAGGGGAATCCATATCGACATATGATATAGTTTAGGATAAACCTTGACATCTACTTTCTAGTGGTGAAAGTTAGAGGGACAACTTCAACCCACTTGGTAAAATATTTTGTTGCTATGATGATGAACTTATGGCCATTAGATGAAGGAGGAGAAATGGCTCCAACGAGATCAAATGACCACTATGGGAAGGGCCATGGAGATATGCATGAATCATTTTTTCTTTTTGACGAAGTGAGCCAAGCCACATGTATATAAGCAAGAGTTGAACTTAAGACCTCCTATATGGAGGACACCCCAATTCCCCATTGTGCCATGGGTAGGCTCTCATGCATGGATCAAATTACCATGTAATTAGCACTAATGACATGTTTTGGCAAAATTATGGGCATTTTATTCCATGGTGGGTCAATAATATCCAACTCTGACAAGTTTCTTGGCTACACTCAGACCATTGAAATAACCTCCATATATACCTTCATGAACCTCATGTAACAAAGTTTTAGCTTCTTATGAGTCAAGGAATCTAAGAAGGGTTTGGTCAAAGGATTTCTTGTAAAGGGTGTCATTAATAATAACATATCTATTGGCTTGGTGGATAAAGGATCAACATTCATTCTTGGATAAGTTAGGGGGTAGGATTTGGGTATGTAGGTAATCATAAATTTCTTGATAATAGGGGGAATTGGGACCAAAAAGTTCACAAAAAAAATCAGATTGAGAGAGTTTGAATTCTAGAATCAAATGTTGCTCAACGAGGAACTCACAGAGCTCCACATTTTGAGGCATATCAATCATAGAAGTGATGGTAGCCATAGCGTCAACTTGCTTGTTGTGTATTCTTGGTAGCTAATGAAAGGAGATAGTGAAAAATTTAGATTTAAGAAAGTTTGTCATCTACTTGTAAGGTATTAACTTATCATCTTTCATTTCATAGTCATCATTGACTTGGCAGATGACTAATGAGGAATCACCAAAAACTCGTAAATGTTGTATGTGCCATTGGATAACTAGCTTCAATCCTTGTGATCATTCCCTCATATTTTGCTATGTTGTTTTTAGAATTAAATGCTATTGGGTATGACTTTGGGATGATGTCTCCTTGTGGAGTGAGATACATAATGCCATCTCCTAAACCATTTCATGTATATGATCCATCAAAGTAAAGCTTCCATTCATTAGCTATATCCATGTTAAATATGGCTTCATATAGAAAGTATTTCAACATGGGATGAACATTTATCATTGGTGCTTATGCTAGCTAATCTGCTATAACTTGCCCTTTGATTGCCTTTCTATATACATATTTGATGTAAAATTCACTAAGTATCATAACCCATTTAGCTAATTGCCCTATGAGAGTAGCCTTGCCTAGGAGATACTTTAATGGGTCAATCTTGGAGATAAGCATTATTTTCTGATGAAGCAAGTAATGTCTTAGCCTTTGGGCTATGAAGATGACAACAAGGCAAGCTTGTTCAATAAGTGAATAATTTAGTTCATATCCCAAAAGTGTTATATTTATCTAATAAATGGCTTGCTCTCTTCCTTGTTCATCACTTTGTGTTAAGATAGCTCCTAATGTTGTCTTTGTCACAGATATATATATAATATGAATAGTTTTCCTAAAATAGGAGCCATTAAAACTAGTGGATGTAGAAGATAGTCTTTAAGCTATTGAAAAGACTCATCACACTAGTTGTTCCATTCAAATGGTACTCCCTTATGTAGCAGGTGTTGAAAGGAGTGGCTTTTGTTTATTAGATGTGGAATAAATCTATGTGAATAGACTATAATCTCCCTTGTAGACTTCTTAAAGTCTTCAGATTTTGTGGAGGAGGCATATCAAGTATTTATTTTACTTTTTTAGGATCAATTTTGATGCCTTGTTGAGAAACAATATATCCTAGGATATTTCCAAAGACAACTCTGAATAAACCCTTTTTTGGATTCAGGTAGAGCTTATAGCTTTCCATTCTATTGAATATTTGATTGAGGATGTCCAAATGGTCACTTATACTAGGGGATTTGTAAAGTAAGTCATCTACATAATCTTTCCATTAGGATGTGCATGAAATCATGGAAGATGGTAGTCATTTCTATTTGATATGTTGCCCCGACATTTTTAAGGCCAAAAGGCATGACATTCCAATAGTATGTTCCCCAAGGGCATGTGAAAGTTATTTTATGTTGATGCTCAGGAGCTATTATTATCTTATTATAATCAAAGAATCCATCCATCAGTGATAGCATCTCATATCTAGCTATCATGTCTATGATGATGTCTATATTTGGTAATGGGAAATCAACTTTAGGACATGCCTTGTTAAAATCACAGAAATCAATGCATATTTGGATGCCCCCATAGTTTTTTCTTACTAGTACTAGATTAGATATCAAATTTTCATAGTCAATGGGTTTGATAAAGCTGGCATCCAATAATTTCTTCAATTCATCTTTGATAAGGATAAAAACTTGAGGATGCATCCTTCTTAACTTTTTCTTTACTAGTTTCATGCTTGGTTTTAATGGCAAGTGTTGAAGGACTAGTTCAGGATCTAATCCAAGCATGTCTACATAAGACTAGGAAAATTTGATCTACCTCTCTAAAAATAATATGAAAAAATCATCTCTTTCCTCTGGGGATAATGAGGATGCAAAATGTATGATCTTAGGGTTGTTAGGTGTTCCCAGATTTATTTCTTTTGTCATTTCTATAAGTAATGCCGATCTTTCCTTTAGTAGGCATATGTCCAATATTCCATCCTTGGGCACCTTAGAGAGGTTTTCATGCTTGGATAGGTCCTTTATTTTTACTTTTTCATGATCTAATGGCGAATTTTAGTGTTCACCAACATACCTACTTTTTTCTTTTTTTTGTTATTTTTCCAATTTTGTAATTGGAAGATGGAGTTGACTCCTCAAAATAGGCCCTGATGTTTAGGTCAATGGAAAATCCTAACTTGTGATCTCGTCATGGTAATTCTTCAAGGAGCTCAAATAATTTTGCAATGGCATCATCATTTTTGAGTTGATCAAAGATTAGTGGTCCTTGTTGGTCCCAATCAATGAGTTCAAGGTAGACTAGGGAAATGCCATCATCAGTGTTGAATAAGATTTGGTTGAAGGTAGCAATATGGGTGTTACTACCAAAAGGGTAATAAGCACCATGCTTACAGGCAGGAGGGCTTAGTTCCCAACATATTTCATCACAAGATTTTAGACAAATTGAGGGGCTAGTAGAATTGCTAGTGATGTGCTTATCTTGTATGGGAAGTTTATTAGGATAAAAAATGTGGTCAAGACCATAGGAGGTATCAAGGTTATAAGTGTTGGATGTAGGTTCTATGCTCTTAGGTTAGGTGTTCTCAAATGTCATTTCATTATTCAAAGCCTTCACATTCTTATATGAGGATGAATTAGTATTAGGGAGACCCAAAAAAATGGTCTCAATCCAAGTCTGAGGCTACCAAGTCATCTTGATGTAGTGATGGGCTGAAAAATGCCTTCCATTTGAGGTCCTAGGCCACTACATCTATCATATCCCTTTTTTTAGATGCTGGTGAATCTAGGTCCATACTTATCTAAGGATATAGGAATAGGTTCATGTTCTACTTTAGCCTTCTAACTCCATGTAGTTGTATTTTCATAAAAATGTTCCTCATGTAGGCCACCTCCACTAGTGAAAGTTATGGAAGGTTTCTTTTGAAATGTGAATTTAGGCTTGAGCTACATAAGTTGTGGTTTACCATATGACCTGGGAGAAAGAGGGAGTTTCCCAATGTGAGAGGCATGTGACATGGAATACTCACTTCAAACTTGGTCTTCAATTTTGAGCTTTAATTTGAATATGGGTGTGAGTGTGGGAGGACCAACATATTTGGAGGAATTAAGTGAATTAGCTTCATGTTTTGTCGAGACCTGGTATGCAGTAGTTCCTCTAAGACTGGCACAGAATTGGAATGGGTTTGGATCATTAGGGATGGTAACCTCTACATTATTGTAGGCAAATTTCAAGCATTGGTGATATGTGGAATCCACCTCTTTCATAGCATGGATCCAGGGGCATCCTAGTATCATGTTACAATTCATTTTGATAACTAGGACTTGGAATAAGGTATTTTCAATAGATGGACCAACTCTAATGGGTGATACGATGATGCCCTTAGAGAATTGTTCTCCATCATCATAGGCCTTTATTGTGATTCTATGAGAGGGATCTATATCTTCTTTAGAGTGACCCAAACCCTTGACAACTTTAAGGGTATAGATGTTCAGTCCTGCTCCTCCATCTATCAAGACATATCTGACCTTGGCATTATGGATAAAGACTTTGATATGAAGGGGATCATTGTGGTTGGGTCTATCTTTAGGAATATCTCGAGGGGAAATGTGATATGTTGTGATGTGGATAGGTTCCCAACCATGGCTTGAAACTAGGAAACATCAATGTTATTGGGGACTACTAACTCTTTTAAAGCTTGGTCAAGGATCTTTTGATGCTAGGGGGATGCACACAAAAAATCTAGGATGGATATTTTTGTAGGGGTTTTTCCAAGTTGTTCTACAAGATTATAATCTAAAGAAGTAGGATCAATAGGTTTACTAGGGGTTATGGGTCTAGTAGAGGTATTAGGTCTAACTAGGGCTCTAGGTAATATAATTTGAGTATGATGGGTGGTGACAACATAGCAAGGGTCTTCAAGTTTCAAATTGAATGTCAATATGTGAGAGTCATACCCATTGAAATAGTTGATGGTGTAGTCATATACAATACATGTGTAGTTTACATTAGCTTGGGAGCTGGAGTTTGAACTATAGTCTTTTTCTTTGTTATGATTACCCAAAGGATCTTTAAAAATAGTATGATTAGAATTGGATGCTAGTCATGATGGGTCAACTATGATTATACCATCATAGATAAGATCTTGTATTTCATGTTTCAGCTAAAGACATGATGTGGTCTTGTGTCCTTTGGTCCAATGGTAATCACAAAATTTGTTGTCATCACACCATGCAGCCTTAGTTAATGGTTCATCTTTGATCAGGGGTAACTGTAAGAAGTTGTCACTAAGTAATTATTGAAGTGTAGTGTCAAGAGGTATCCCCAAGGTTGTGAATATTTTGTCTTTGTTTCTAGGATGTCTTCAAGATTTTTCTTGTGTGAATGTCTCAATTTTCTATTGTTGAGGTGGTATTTGATTGGGAGTTTGTGACATTGTAGGGTTTGCACCTTTTAGATTTAGTTGATGTTGTGTTGCGCTAATCATTTGCACATCCACAATGCCATCATTGGTTACATTATTATTTTTGAAGAAAAAAATTTCCTTTGCATTAGGCAAGTTGATGTTTGTGTTTTCCTTAATTTTTTTGAGGAATCCCTTATGGATGATAGCATCTCCAATGCTATCCCCCTTTTTCATTAGCTTGGAAATGGTGCTTGGACTTTTGACCTTGAGTTCACAAATTAAGTTGAGGACTAGGTTTTCAATGTATATATTAACATGTTTTTCTTTAGGAATTTTTAGTGAGCATTTACTAACTAAGTTTCTCCAACATAATATGAATGTGATATATGGACCTCATGTCTTTTGTTTAGTTGAGCATAAATAAGAAAGTGTCACCTCATTTGTAATGTTGAAGGAAAAATGGGAGATGAATTTGTCTACTAATTGTGATGAAGATTTTATGTTAGAGGAAGTTTGGAGTACCATTCAAGTGTAGGTCTACCTAGAGAACGAGGGAATAGTTTGATGAGGTAGGTGGGCTCATCATTGAGTTCAGTACAAGAAGCATAGAATTCCATGATGTGATTAATGGGGTCTCCTTTTCCTTGATAATTTTTTAATCTTGTTGCCTCAAAATGTTTTGATAATGGAGGCATATACAAACTTTTATCAAATGGATTAGGACATAAGTCTCATTCTATGTATAGAGCCAATTTCTTCTAGACTCCCAATTCCTCAACTTGTTTAGAAAGTTGTCTAAATTTTTGTAGTAACTCTTCATTAGGGCTTTGAATGATAGCCTTCTCTTTGAGTCTTTTGTGTCAATTAATAGATCATTTACTATGGTGAGAACTATATCTATGTAGTTCTAACATCTCTATCTCTAAAGAGGCTGGTGACATGTCGCTAGGTGGTGGAGGTATGTTAGTACCTTAAAGACAAAAGGGTCCTTATTGTGGTACATGTTGAGGTACTTTTTGTGATACTTGTTGTGGTAATTTTGGTATTGATTGTGATTATTGTACCATAGGATTTTTTTGTATCACTTTTTGTGGTTGTTGTTGTGCCATTTGTTGTAGTTGTTTTTGTGATACCTTTGTTGGTTGCATGTGAGACCATGTGTGTGACTGTTGTTGTAGAGATATTTTTTGAGGTTTTTGTGGTGTATGTTATTGTTTTAACAAGTGTTTTTGATAGGAAATTTGTTGTTATAGGTGTCTTTTGTATTCTAAATGTTGTTTTAGTTGCTCTTGTTGTTTAGAAAACATGGCTTTTTGTTGTTGGAATTTTTGTTGTTATAGTGCATGTAAGTTAAGTGGGTTCACATTGGGTTTCACATTAGGGATGTTGGATCCTTGCACCACTTTAGGTTATTGTTGTGGTTGATGTTGATATTGATATGTTGTGTGCATGTTAAGTGGATTATGACTTTGTTGTGCATTAGAAATAATAAGTCCTTGTACCACTATAGGTTTTTGTTGTCTTTGAAGTTGGTTATGTTCTTGAGAATTGAACATCATGTTGGGGTTTTGGTTTTGATAATTTTGTGTGTTAGATGTTTCTCCTTGGGACATCCTATTAATTTGATAATGAGATGTGTTCCTTTTGGGAATGGGTGAGATATCGATAAGACTCTTCCTTTATATGTCAATAGGGGTTTTTGCTATTGATGTTTCACATGGTACACTTATAGGAGGCTACATAACATTTGATGCTTAAAATTTGGTAAATTTAGGAGCAAGGGTGCACTTTGTTGATTTTCCTCCAAAGGAGGTATGTTTGGCATCCCTAGAGTGCAAGTCCCTTTAGGCATGTCTTGTTTTTGCATTATTAAATTGAGGGCAATGCCTAATGTCCTTTTGGGATATTTAGGAGGAGTCTTGTTTCCATTTATTGATGGAGGTTCATCAAACAAGGGATTGATGTTAATGTGTTCAAATGTACTTTGGAGGATTTCAATGCTTGATTCTTGGTGAGGTCTTATAGATTTCATCATTATGTTTGAAAATTCCAAAGGTTGTTTTCCCTTGTCCAAGTCCAAATTAATCATGAGTTGTATGTTTTCACGTGTTTTTTTATGTTTGGACTTAGGTCCTTCCAAGTTTGGATTACATTTGACAATCTCTTGGGCTGGCAAAAGTTTAAAGTTTTTTGCAAAAATCCTTTCCATGAAAAGCCCTAACCATTTCTTCATCTATGATACTATAATTTGTGTTAGAATCATCACTTTGGTATAAAGTAACTTGTATATTTGAGGTGTTGAAGGTACTTGTGTTAGGTTAACTAAATTTGAATTGGTGATTTTCTTCATCCTCAGGAATTGTAGGCACATGTCTACATCCAAGTGGTATAGGTATGAATATGGGTTCAAAATTAGGACTCCATTGAACCATTCCATGTGTAAGGAAGTGCTTGAAGGAAATATCATAGTAGGTGTGTTGTTTAGGGTAGGTGGTGTCATTCCTTGATGGTTATGATCTTGCAAATACATTCTTAAGGTGTCCACAAATAAAGGTTGTCATGCTTCGATTTGGTCTTTGTCAAATGTTTTTTGGGGTTTCTTGTTCTTCTTTTTTCTTGGATAAATTTTAGGTTGCACTTTGGCTTGTGTTTGTACTTAGAAAATAAGGGTTGATATAGTGCTTTAGGTCTCTGAGATGATTGTGTCCTTATGAGTGTTGGCATGATATCTAAGGATTCAAATGCAATGGAGAAAACTCCAAATGGACACTTTTCCTCCCAAGTGTGCACCTAAACTACCAACTATGCTCAAATAGTACCAAGTGCACCCTTGGTGCACTTGGGGACCTAAAGGTAAGAAAGAGCTACGCAATTGGTAAAAAGATGTGTTGGGGTGACTAATATGTAGAATGTGAATGATTTGAGTGTTTTTGGGTGTTTTCTTGGGTTTAGGGATGCAATGCAAGCTATGGAAGTGTAGTTTAGGGTTATGGAACCTGTAATTAAATCCCTAATTACCAAGTGCACTATGAAACTACCACTTGCATACTAAAACTACAAGTTGCACACTTGAAGTGTGCAATTGGTAAAATAGGGGTGTAGTTGGTAAAATAGGGCAAAATTTAGAAATCTGGAAGTGAGTATGCAAGATATGAGTATTTTTTTGGATTTTAAAATGTCTAGGTATGTTATGTAACGTGAGGAAGTGCCAAATGAACTAGGGTTTTGATATGCAAGGTGCAAATTTCCTAGGGAAACAATACAAATGCAAATGCAAAAGAGAACAAATAATGGAAAATTAGATATAGAAGAAAAGGATAGAGTAGAAAACTTAATGTTATAAATCAATTGAACAACACATTTTAGATTTGGATTTGCAGTAAAATTGGTTTGACAACTCTTGCATTATTAATTCAACTTCCATTTTTAGTCAAAAGTTGATAGAAATTAGTGTTTAAATTCAACCCTTCAAATTATGCCATGCACTAGCAAAGACAAGAAACATCTAGTATCTTCTATATGCTTTAAAAATGTGAAGTGTTTAAAAAGTTATTTGCAAATACTTGTATTATTAATATATCTAACTTTTACTTTTTATTGTTTAAACTTGGACCTTTTGAGATATGTGTTGTACATTACATTAAGGAGGGAAAAAAGAAAAAACTATGTTTCTATGTTTTAGAATGTTGATTTGATAGTAAAAATATTTTTTTTGTAAAAAATTAATATGTTTTCTATATATCTATAATGGACTTATTTGAGAGCTTCTTGGGTTCGAATCTACTTGAGATTGACACATAATAATAATTAATCTAACAATAATAATAAAATAAATAATAAATAATATAGGCTTCAACTAATTACTTATATATAAAAAATGAAAAAAATTAAGGGTTCTAAATGGTTAATTAATCATCTCATTTTCTCTAAAAATAAAATCTTTGCATCATGTAATCATTCCCTAATTGTAATTAAAAAATTAAGTTTATTTAATTATTTAACCTTTAATTAATTGATCATACCAGTTAATTAAATTAAGTTTCTCATAATTTAAATAATAATTGAATGATTTAAATTAACTAACTTATTCCTCTCCATTCTAAACTTAATTTAATTTCATTTTTTTGCATCAATTTTCATTTAATTTCAACTAATTCCATCTTTCTAATTCAATTAAATCTTTCAAAATCAAAAATCAATTTTATGAGGAATTATAACACTTGAAAATAAAAACAACCTCATAAACTAAAAAATTATTTTTTCTAAAAATCCAAAATAAGAAAATATTTCAAAGTTTCCATTTTTAATTTTTGGAAACTTTATCTCTCCAAGATTGAAAATATCTCAGATTTTAACCTCTATCATTTTAGTTTAAAAATGGAAACTTTCTGATTATCTCTCCAGTTTCTTTCATCCTCATGCGTTGATCATGCTTTTCCCTAATTGATCTCAACCATTTATGGATTTTTAGAAAATCTATATAAACAACTCTCATATCTCACAATTTCATGACTCACTTTTACATCAAACTTTTGTCAATTTGCTATCATCTTGCTATCATTTGAAATCATATATTTTTTTATCATATTTCTTAGAGCTTGAAGTCTAAGTGTTTCCAAAATCACAACTTAGTGCACACTTCCTACAAAAAAAGAGAAGCAATGGAAGATATTAGGCACTATTCAATTTTTCTTTTATTTTGTTTAATTTATTTGCTGATTATCATGCTTATAATTCATTATTTTGCAATGTTGGGTTTATTAGTAGTTGATTTAGATTAAACATTTTTCTACTAATCTCTCTTTCTAGTTGTGTATATTTCCTCTATGACATTTTGGGGAACTTGGCATGAAGAAATGACCTGACTTGAGATTTCATATTTAGTGCAGTAATTATTATTCTATTAACTAAGGGTTCTAAATTGTTAATTAATTATCTCATTTCCTCTAAAAATCAAATCTTTGCATCATTTAATCATTCAATAATTTTAATTAAATAATTAAGTTTATTTTATTATTTAACCTTTAATTAATTAAGCATTATCAGTTAATTAAATTTGATTTCTCATAAATTAAATAATAATTAGTAATTATTTAAATTAACTAACTTATTCCTCTTCATTAAATTAAATTCTAAATTAAATTAAATTTCATCTTTATTTCTTTCAATTTTAATTTTGATCAATTTCCATTTAATTCCAACTAATTCTATTTTTTGGCACTATGATAAAAACCTATGAAAAATATTTGGCAATGACTCAATACATCATCCATGTTGATAGCACAAGTTTAATTCTTCTAAATCATATCTCTAGGTTCATTCTTCTAGCTCATCCATGTTTCTCACTAACATTTCTTCTATCCATCAATTTATCAAGATTTTTAAATCTTTTTATCAATCAATCAATTACCATATCTCTTATATAGGATGTATCTTTCTTGAAATGAGACATTGTCTCTTGTCTTATATAGGATTTATTTTCCTTGAAACTAGACACTATCACTAGTCTTATGTAGGATGGGTCCTTCCTAAAACCAAACAAGATTCTTCTCAGCAATCTCTATCAGTCAAACAATCATCATCTTCTACTAAGTCTTCACTTTTTACTCACTATCTAGAGTTTTTAAAATGTATGGATGACATCTATTTTTATGATCATTTAAGAAGCATGAATTCTCTTGTAGTTGGATCCACTAGACCCATGTTTAGATTAAACAATATGCATCACCATCAACCCATGTATAGTGAGAATTACAATGTTGTTAGTGACAATAAGAGGAATCTATAATAACAACAATGAGATTATTATGTCCATGCAATGCAACAAAAAATGAAAGGCGTTGGTGGAAGCAATCAATTTCATTAGTCTTATTAGCTATGAAAAGTATTGGTTTATCAAAGTTGCTTAAATATATGGATGACATCTATTTTTATGATCATTTAAGCAACATGAATTCTCTTGCAGCTGAATCCATTAGACCCATGTTTGGATTAAGAAACATGCATCATCATCAACTCGTGTATATATGAGGAGAATCACAATGTTGCTAGTGACAATAAGAGGAACCCACAAGATCAAAAACAATGGGCTTATCATGTCCGTGCAATGCAACAAAAAATGCAAGGAGTTGGTGGAAGCAAAATCAAATTCACCAGTCTCATCAGGCATGGCAAGAAAAATTAAAGATCAAGTAGTAGGATATATTGTGTGCTAGAAAATGTGACCTATTGGGAGCACAAATCAACAAATAAACATTAGTTAAAAAACCTCAAATATGCATCAAAGACTCAACAAAATGAAAGACCATTAACTAACCAATGCTTGCTTGAGTTTTGCAACTCTAAGCAACCAACAAACCAAATCCTCCAACCACCTCTATAGCTCAACAAAGGCACCCATGAGAGGCCTTGTTGGTGTGTTAGGATGGGGGGTATGTTTGGTGTGCTCTCCCAAACACAACAATGTAGTGAATCTCTTGAGTGGATTTGCAAATGTGAGTAATGGTGAAATATGAACCTAAGCTACAATGAAATGAAGAATACCTCAAGAAATGGCTACAGAGAAAGCCATACTTGAAGGCATTTAATGATGATGATATGAAATGCAATAAAGAGAAACTACACTAATATGCAAGTAAAACTAAGATGCAAATGAAATGGAGATGAGAAAATGCAAGCAAACTACACTAATAATGAAAATGAGAAGCTAAACCAGCTACCAAATGGTTAGTATGCACCTAGAAATCACCATGAAAACTACCATGAAAGCTACTATGAAAGGTCAAACTGGCATGCAAGCTCAACTACAATGAAAGCTCAAATCTCAAACCAACATGATAACAATCCAATAATGGGAGATACAAATGCTTGAGACAAGGCCTCTATTTATAGGCTTGAGGGAGGGCTTGGTGAGGTGGCATCCAAGTAGGTGCCACATAAGGTGACATCCAAGCCATGCAAGTAGTCAAAAATTCAAAGTTTTCTCACACATGTGTGAGAAAACTTGAGAAGAAGAGTGGAAGACAAGAGTGCAAAGGGGAGTGTGTAGGCATGCCATCTCACACATGTGTGAGTACACTCTTAGGCTAATGAGGGGGATTAGGAAGGATATTAAGAATGACTAAGTGGGATTAAATGAGGAAGTAGGCTTAAGAGGATGAAAATGATGGGTATAGGCTCTACTCTAGGTTAGGCTTAAGATTAAATTAAATGAAATTTAATTTAATCATGGGTTTAGAGAAATTAATAGGATGTGAGGATTAAATAAACAAAATTTATTATTAAAAGGGGATGATGGAGGATCATGTCTTAAATTAATTTAACATATTAAGGCTAGGAGTATTTAAATTAAATTTAAATACTTAAGAAAATGAACTCATTTAATTAAAATAATTTAATTAAATAAGTAGAAGAATGTGAGCAATATAATTAATTAATAATTAATTACAATGTCACGAGCAATATTAATAAATTAATATATTCTTTAGGGACAATTTTAAGTGTCTACAGATATATTAACTAGAGATTTCTTAGCTATGGGAGGGGCCTCAAATGCAATCTTTCTTACACAAAACCATAACCCAGATAGTATTACCAAAATGGATACTCAAAGGAATGTTCCAACTTCATATAACACCAACAAAAATAATAGTAATCAATGGGAGAATTTGATGATGATTTTATTCTTTTGGATGGTTGAACAAGTTGAGCTTGAGGGACTTTGAATTACATCTAGAAATACAAATTGCTACGACTCAATGATCATAAACATCCATTTCTTTTCTTTTCTTATTGTAGAAGAACCCTAAAAAAAAAGGCTATTTCATGTCCTTTTTTTTATTTGGTCAAGAATTAATAGTTTTTAGTGACAAAATGTCATAGAGAGAGAGAGAAATGAAGGTTTCCTTTTCTTTTCTTCTAGTCTACTTTTCTACTCTTGAAATAATTACTCTTTATTTCTCATTTGACGTTAAGTACAAAAGTATTGCATAATTTAGTCCTTTACACACTAGATACAACTATTTTATCTTTAATATTTTTTGAAAGTGTGTGAAAAAGAGAAGAAATATTAATGGTATCAAGTTTTCACAATCTATAGATTTCTAAGTTGTTGTTTTGAATTAGATTGGTTTGACTTTTTTTATCAATGTTTCATATTACACAAGTGATCCCTAATTAGATTGTTTTATAACTAGGATAAAAGAAAAGATGACTATGATAGATTAAATACGATATTTCTTTTTTGTTTCTACAACATTTTATTATGAAGAATTAATATCCATTTATACATATATATGCTACTGTAAATATAGATTGCCTATCTTTATTTATCAAAAAATTGCAAACACTTTCAGGTTTTATCAGTTATGGAATAGGAATGCACTCTCATATGACAAGTTTGATTGGAGTGACTAATTTGAGTGTGTGTTTCACTTCTACATCTTATTTGAAATATTTTATTTTTTTTAAACCAAGACAACTAGATACCATCCTTCACATGTAACTATTTGTTCTTTCTATTTCACTTAATATTTTTTATTTGCTCACCTACCTAGCAAGCCATGCAAGTTAGTGGCAATGGCTATCCAAGCAGTTCGTTCGACTGCACAGATGCCTGAGTTCCTAGCCATGCACATGCCCAGATGACCCTGCCTTGTTAGAAAGTACCTATCATTTCCTGTCGTACACACTATCAGACATACTTGTCTTTTCCAAATGGTAAGTGTAACTGTTTTTTTTTTTTTTTAATTTAAATTTTCTAAGTGTTCATTTTTACTTTAATTTTAATTTTATATATACATTCATAAAATAGTTTCTAAGTGCTAATATTATATACATTGAAAACAAAGCTATAATTAAAATGTAATATAGATAATTAATAAATGTATTTAACTAAACAATAATATATTTTTATGTGATAATTTAAAAATGAAAATAATAAAGTAAAAATTTTGAAAATGTTTTATTATAATTATGCTTTTTTTACAAATAAATTATTAATATAATTTTTCTTTTCCCAAAATGACTTTTACTTATATTTAAAATTTTATATATGATTGATAAATTTTGAATTTTACATAGAATATTTTTAGTTTTTAAATTGAATTAGATTTATTGATATAGTCATTTTTATAAGATTTATTTTATATTTTAGATAAGTATTTATGTATTTTATTATTATTCAATTGAAATTAAAACAATAATTATTTGTTTTAATTATTAAATTAGATTAGATCTATAAATTTAATATGACCGATAAAAAAAATTAACATTTAATACTTATTATTTTTTCTTTTTACATTCTATTAAATAAAAATATATATAATCATCTTGTTTTTAAATTTATTTATTTTCATATTCTATTGTAATTATTTTATTAGCCAAATTTTATTTGCTAAAGATTAAGAATATATATGTAAATAAATTCAAAAAAATCAAGTTGAAAACATAAATTTAAATATTAATTTAAAAATATATATTAAAAAATCCCATTTTCTTTAAAAAAGACATTACAATTCTTTAATATTTATTAACCAAATATAATTTCTTTTAAATATTAAGCATTTATAAGAAAACTAGATGTACTTATCAACTCTTAAAAGACGTACATATCAACTCTTATCAACTTTTATAAAATCATTCAACTAAATGCTTAATAAATGCTTAGTAAGTACATCTATATTTATAAAGTCAACTCTCATTCAACTTTTATAAAATCATTCAACTTTGATAAGTACATTTAGTTTTCTTATAAATGCTTAATATTTAAAATTTATCAATTATATATATAATTTTAAATATAAGTAAAAGTTATTTTAGAAAAAGAAAAATTATATTAATAATTTGATTGGTAAAAAAATGCATAATTATAATGAAACATTTTCAAAATTATTAATTTATTATTTTCATTTTTTAATTATTATAGAAAAGTATATTATTGTTTAGTTAAATACATTTACTAATTGTCTATATTGCATTTTAATTATAGCTTTGTTTTCTTTTATTCTTATATTCATATCTAAATATAATTTATTTTAAATATTTTCATAAAAGAATCTTGTAAATATTTATAATATAAAATATTAAAAATAACTATTATATTATCCAAAATAATTTAACATTTAAAATTATGGCAAAATTTAACTAAAAATTAACATTAAAAATTAAATCAATTTCAAGTTAAAAATCATCAATTTACTTTTAAAATGATATTTTGTTTACTTCTTAATAAAATATATTTATATTTTAAATGTTAAAAACATAAAAATATAATATTAGTACTTAGAAACTATTTTATGAACATATATATAAAATTAAAATTACAGTAAAAATGAACACTTACAAAATTAAAATTAAAATAAAACAAAAACACTTATGATTACCATTTGGAATGCACAAGTATATCTGACAACGTGGAAATGATAGGTACTATTTGATAAGGCAGGGTTGTCTGGGTATGCGCACGGCTAGGAACTCGGACATCTGGGTAGTCGAAGGAATTGCCTAGATAGTCGTTGCCCAAGTTAGTGGCTATCCAATCATGGATTTTTCTTTTTGTACATGACATTTCAAAAAAGTTTCCTCCTTCATATCATTGAACTTTGATAGTGGTTTCAGGTCCTTGTAAAACCTAATTTTCATTCTGCTTCTCAGTAGGATTCAGGATTGTTCCTGGTGGTCTTAATTGCATATCTTTCTTGTTTTAGTTAAAGGGTTTTGGGGCCCCTTCGAAACCTTCTTTTACCGTAATCTAAAAAAAAGTCTATGCCTAGATAGTTGATCTTGTTGTGCACATCTATAATGCAATAATGGATAAAGTCAACATCTAGAAATATGAACCTAGTGGAAATTCATGTGTTATGAGTCATCATCATAATTTACACTTTCTTCCATCACATTCTTATTCCAAATTTTGACTCAACTCTGCATGAATTCAAAAAAAAATTGAAACCATATGAATTTCTATTTGCTTGATAAATATTTTACATATGTCAACCTTAGAGTTGGGTAGCTAAGTTACTATGAAGAGTTGAACTAATTTTTTTAGTACATCACAATTGGATGGCTAATATTCTACCAATGGAACCACTCATATTAAGACCCCACACCCTTTTTTCGCTTGAGTATATGTTGCTTGTATAATCTATTCTTAGACTATCATGTATTAATAGGGCGACTAACATAGCCCATGTGGGAAATGTAGATGGAATTCTTGCTTCCTTAATCTAGGTGCTCAACATGGCATTTGTTGAGATAATCCATGAGCCTTAGTGTGCTTTTGACATTTTGGTTATACGTCAACTAGTAGCCTATCTATTTTTTTTAAAATAAGCACAATATTATTGAACATATAGATTTTTCATAGTGGATAGCCTTCAATGGGTTGCATATTGTTAGGCGTATGAAGTTTTGTAGGTATGTTAATTTCTTGTCATGATTTCTTTATGCAAAAAAAAATTAAAATCTAATTCGATTCTTGGTCTTTTGTAATTGTCTTTATAGGACTACGCAAAGAACTTATTGGATTCAAAGTTATTCAAGTAATCCTTTGAAACTAAGGAGTTTATCAGTGTGGTTAAATTGGAAAAGAGATACAATTGTGAATATTAATACTCATATAAGCATTCAAATATGGTAACATATGAAAAATAAGGATTTGTTCTAGCCGTGAATATGCAGATGGGATAGTCACAATTTGAAAAACTTTTATTTTATGTTTCTATCCTTTTCCACTCTTTTGAATAGTATATTTTATGGTATTCATCCTTCTCCACACTATTCAACAATATATTGTTAGAATGATTTTAGAATAATCGAGAGCGGGGCGAATCAGTTATCCTCAGGTCCTAATGTTCCAAAAAAACTTTTAACAACTCATAATTATTCATTAGTCCACTAAGTCTCTATATTAGCTTAATAGTAACATAAACTCATAGTTTATTGTCCCAATAGTAAATTACTTGTGAAATGTGGCTTAACATAAGCAATAAAACACATCAAATAGAATTCACACAAGTATAACACCAAGATTTAATGTGGAAACCCAATTTGGGGAAAACTACCAATAACATGCTACCAAGTTTTCACTCTTCTGAAGTGAGCTTAGTTGAGAGCTAACCCTCTTAAAGGTTATAATACACACTATTAGGTGTGACTTTGTTAAAGGATTTAATTACCCTATTAGGAGTGGCTTGGGTAAAGAGCTTAAGAACATCCCTTCAGAATGTCACCTTGGTTAAATGATTTGCAAATGACTATTAGGTCAACCTTTATCAAAAGATTTTAATTGATACAATGGTTAGAAAGTAATGAGAGGTTGATCTAACAAATACAAATTAATTCGAAAATATAGATCAAAGTTTAGCTCATCTGTCAATCCACTAATTGGCCTTCAGTCATATCTCCATCACTTATTCACTTAATGGAAACCCATCAAGAAATCACACTTCACCTCTACTCATCTCTTCACAACCTTCTTCTCAAAATTTGCAATAAACAACTACTCCAACCTTTCGAAGCTATCCTTGTGCTTCCTTAAATAGGTATCTAATTTGATCTTTTGCTACTTAAACATCAATGTGGATCTTAGGGTTAGGTCATATTTATCAAATCCTTCCATCATTTTATTTCCTCCTTCTCCTTCTAGATACTTCTCAAAACTTCTCTTTGAATCTATGTCTTGAAATTTTAAAAAATGATTTGTCATGCATTAAATGCCCCAACTCATCAATACGTATCCTTCATACACTTTGACCAGTCTAAAACTTCAAATATGTTGGATGGGAATCTAAATTCCTTTACACGCTATCAAATGTTGACACTCAATCAATACTATATTCCTCAGCCTTAGTCATCACTAGACAACTTGGTCAATGCTAACTGTCTTGCTTGAAATACATTGTCTTTTCTTGATTTGACTATTATGATACTTACTTTTTATTGGTATTCAATTGACACTATATTTTCTTGGCATCTACTATTCACTTGGTCAACACTAGCACATGTTGGCTTCAACTATAAGTTCCTTAATCATGTGCTCTATTGCTCAGTTTAGCCTATGCATTTGGTCTTCCACTAATAATCTCAACTAGGCTTCAATTCAACTATCTTATCCACTTAGTGTAATGATTAAATAACACATTATCTTGCCAATGTGCTAGCTAATCAAGTGTCCATTGTAGGTCCAAATAACTCAACCTTTCTACTAGGACATCTTGTTATCTCTCATTTTCAAATCCTCTTCATCAATCAAATGATATGACACTCTAATTAGATAGAAAATGTCTCACTAGTAAGGTACCATAGAAAGTGGTACTATTTTTTCAGGAAAAAAAACATAACATAGTGCAAAGTGTGGGCCCCCTAAAGTTTAGCTTTTATTTTGAAATTCTTTAATTGCTCTGGTCAAAAGTTACCTAACACCATGTATTTTATCCCAATTTTTTTGGGTAATTTTATAATGTATATTATTTTTAAATAAATTTTGTAATTGGACACATTCCAAAAATGTGAAATATATGTGAGCTCCTCGTAGAAATGATTGAAAACTAATCTAAAAGAAAAACTTCTTTTTTTCAAAGTGTGTAGAAAGGAGTCTAGTTTCTAAAAAACTAAGTTGTTCTAAAATTTGATGAATGAGCTAAAATCTACAACCCAATAAGTACATGTTGGTTTTTGAGAGAAAATGGACATACATTCAAAAGAAATTATAGTTGAAAGGCTTGAAATAGTTCAAATTCGAATAAATTATATGGTTATATAGCTAACACAAATATCTACAATATCATGTAACCTAATTTTATCAATGCTCAACTATGAGGAAACTTGAAGGAGAGCACACAAAAAAAAAACAATTATTTTTTATTTCCTTGTTGCAAAATACGTCTCAAACTAGTTTGGAGACTCCAAACCTTTGGGTTTGATCACAAAGGTAATCCAAGCCTTAGGCTTGGTAGTATTGAAATCTTTAAATAGTGCACATGTGCTATTTAAATCATTTTTAAATTCAAGCTTACATAGTGCATATGTGCTATAGTACACACACACTTTGTAATCCTAAATTTCAATAGAGAGGGAAGGGGAGAGAGAGAGGGTAGAGAGTCAGACAGAGTAGAGGATGGGGAGAGAGTAGGAGATGGGAGAGGGTGGTAGAGAGAGAGAGAGAGAGAGTAGGGGATGGAAGAGGGTGAGATAGAGAGAGATAGAGGGAGAAATGGAGTGAGAGAGAGACTACTAGATGGGAGAGGATGGGAAAGGAGGGAGAGAGAGAGAGAGAGAGAGAGAGAGAGAGAGAACTCCAAAAAATGGTTATAATGAACATTTGGGTCCCTACTAACCTATATTCTCTTTTTGTTTGTTGTATGTTCTATTGTTTCAACATAAAACATGGGTTTCATGCTATTAGAAGCTAGCAAACACCAAATTCAATTATTGGATACACTATTTAAAGACTTTTTAAACATTCTTTCATGCTATTGGAAGCTAGCAAACATCAAATTCAAGCATTAGATACACTATTTGAAGGCTTTTTGAACATTCTTTCTATAGAAAAGGTTAGTGCAGTCCTTTTTAAATATTCTTTTTTACTATAGAGACAAAGTTTATTTTAATTTGACAAGTTGTTTAATATATACTGA